>NJDC01005304.1:148824-164859 GCA_002245475.1 Calephelis virginiensis
AAAACCGACTGATACGCTCGCTTCCAAAGGCTGTCAAAACAAAACAAATGAAGGGAAAAGACTGAAAACTACTTGATAGACTTCAAAAAGTATTTACTGCACGATAGTAAGATTCTTTTGTAACAACAACGCCATGGGGCGATGAGGCTAAGTAATTATTGAAGGCCCCTCGTAAGTTGGTTCTTAGCTATAATTTACAAATAGTTTTTTTCGTGAGTCTTTTATTTTTCAAAAAATTTTAAGATTTTTACTATATTTAACTCTTGTTATTTTTTAAAATAATCTTCTAGAATAGACAAAGCTCTTTGATAATCATCCATTATAGCAAGTTGGTGCTACGTTTAATTTAAATAGTTTTCATTATTATCATTACTTGTTTTAAAATTTTTCTGCGAAAATTTCAACCATATATTTTCAGGAGAAACTCCTTAGTCACATTTTTTATTTTCACATTTACAGGAGAAGTAAACGGCAACGCGATGACACCATCTTCAAGGGTATCAGCCATCAACATTGTTGGGGACCTTCTTCGGAAAGTAGGGGTGAGTAACAGAAATTTTATGTATAGGCTATGTCAAGTAATAGCTGTCGGTTTTATTGTAGCACTTGTATACGTGGAGGTATCTGTTAAATAGTATCAAATCTTAATGCCAGGTTTATTCATTTGAATGTTAGGACCTCCGCTAAAATTCGCGTGGGTACGCAGAGCAGTTGCAGTGGCTCTGACGTAATCATGAGCTAATCAGGTCTTATCTGATCTGTAAACGAGGCACATCATCATATCATCATCGTATTTGATCTGTCTGGCGCAGAAAAAAATATTTACACCTGAATAGTTCCAGCGGATATTTATCGAAGCCGGAAAAAGGTTTGAGCTGATCTGTAATTCAATTCGCGGATCCGTTTCAAGGACTTCAGTCGCTATCTGAATTACCGATCACGCGCATTTGTTAACTTATTTATAATTATTTTGTGCTAACGCGTTTAGAAAAACCTTCCCTTACGCGCACTGTAGCGACTTTCGCGCTAAATTTGATTACGCGAGCGGGAGCCTGTTCTGCATAGCCACGTGACTTAGCGGATGACCATGAACTTTAAAAAGAACATAGTGTTTTAAGTAATAAACAGCTGCTTATTTATATTATTTTTATCTTATTTATGCACATTGTAGATTAGCAAATCTTTTATAATTTTATTTGTATTATTTTATGTTGTACACTTTATTTTATAATTACTTAGGTAATATTTATGTAAATGATATATGAAAAATGGTATCATAAACCTGTACTATAATTTTCGAATAGGGTGTAAATAGCAACTTTTTTTATCTATAAGTAAATAAGTAATAAATGATGTATTTTTATTTAAATAAATATTTTTGTGATAAATGAGGAGCCTAAATTTATTAAAATTTGGTTGAGATAAAAGATATTTCAATGAATTAATAGGATACCAATAATAAAATATTTGCGTAATAAACGACTTAACCATAAATATCAAATGTTTAATATAAAAGTAATTTTAATATTATTGTGAAATATATAAATGCTTTAACATAAAAACCTTTGTGATAAAATTATTCTAGTCAAAAGTAAAATTAAAGTTTAGTTTGTAAAGATATCAAGACTGAGATAATAAAAGTAGGGTTTTTCCCACAGTATGTTTTTTTGTTTTTATTGACAATAAGAAAAAAAAGACATACATTGTCCTGTCTTAACTATTAATATTAAATCCTTAAATCTACTTTGAGCTAAACTATTTTTTTCTCCTGTTGACCCAAAAGACGTCATCCTGTCTTTATGTAAAATTTGAACTTAAACATTTTCTAATATTTCTCAATTTTTATTTTATTTTACACAACAAAAAAATACGAAACTTCCATCCGTTCATGCGTAATGCGATAACCAAGCGACATAGCGATTCCCTTTTATATAAATAGATTGCCAATTATCTTTTGAGTCTTTAAAAAATCATATCTCTGAATTAAATGTTCCAATAATTGAACATAGTAATTAGTTAGGTCATAAATAATAACGATGAAAAAATCTACTATAGTGGTCTAAAAAATACACTAATCTTTCCTGACTTGAATATTGCTATGAAAATTCGTTGAGTCTAGAAAAAATATAAAACTGCGTTTCAGTTCAAATTATATTTTAAACTATTCATATACTTCCTACACAATAGCACTTTCTCCATTTACTTAATCACTACTCAAACATTTAACACTTTTTTGTTCAATTTGTAAATATTCATTATTTGATATACATAACATTATGATATATGTTATTATAAAACACTGCAATCTTTTCATGGTTAACGACATGTGCATATTATTGTTTATATCTAACCTAAACACTATTTATTTTGGCTAAAGTTCAAACATTCAACTATCTGGAATATTTTGGGGCTTGTCTTGGTTATGTCTTTTCGCGATAAAAAATTGTAGGCAAGTCAGCATTTAGACTATTCGAAAAATAATATTGGTGGTGATTCTGCTGTTCACAAACTAAACTTATTTTAAATTAATGTTTTTTTTTTTCAAATAAAACAAAACCAAAAGAGAAGGAACGTTTTAGACATATAGGATTAGTCCAGACATGTTCAATTTTAACGTTTTCAATCAACGTTTTCCTACGATTATATTAAATGTCTGTGTAAATGACGTGTCTGAAAGCAGAAATTGTTTTGTCTCTTTCTATTACTTTCGTTGGAAGGAGATAGCGAACAGTAAAGAGAGAAATTAAAAATGTCGCCACGGTAATTGAATTCTCAGTAGCTCAAATGGTTAAAGAAGTCGTCGGCTTAAGACTAAAGGATACAGGTTCAAATCCTGTTTAGGATGAAATCTTTCTTTCTTTAAAATTTTTTAGAAATTTAAAATTAGTAATAAGAGAGTGCGCAACACAGTTACCACCATTGGCAACTTTAGTGATTGATTCAATCTTTCTGATATTATGAAACACACCCGTAGTATAAAAATTTGATGTAGTCTAACTAAAAACAATTGACTTTAATTTCAATATTATTCAATACTGGCAGTTCTTCGCACGGGTGGACCAACTTATTATACAAGTAAACTATTCTTTTGAATCACTCTGTTTATTAAAAAAATCCGATTGAAAATCCGTTGCGTAGTTTTAAAGATCTAAGCATACATCTGGAAAGATAGCGGAAAGCGACTTTGTTATGCTATGTAGTGATTATGTCGATTAATTATCCATGGAATTTTCCGATCCGGTTTTCAAGAATTTTTATTTAAATAACAAAGAATCACCAGAAGCATAAAAAAATCTAGGCGTTGAACTTATAGCCTCCTCTATTTCTTTAAGTGTGTTATAAATTAATAGCAGTTGAAAAGATTGTTCCTTTTAAGTGTTCGTCAACGTTTAGTGTGTAGTTATTTATTAACTAATTTAAAATGTTTATGTTTTTGGTCACTTGAATATTTGAATAGTTAGTGCGTAGTTTGCATGCTCGTATGTGTATTTCGTAGTATGCATGGTATTTATTGCTTACAGCTTGAAAGATTTCTTTGCCGTGAATGTGGTAAGGTCAAGTGTTCGTGCGGCATAACGTCATTGTACGAACATGCCGTGGATAACACTGAGAAGAATGTTGATGAGTCCGACCCTGACGCTATTGAGTATAGAAACCCTACAGGGTTCACGCGTCAGTACTCCAGATCTGAACAGTCGAAAAGCTACCAGACACCCATAACACAAAGATCTTCTGAAAGTACAACAAAACCATACACAAATGAGACTGGTAAATTGCGAAGATCTTTTATCGTGCGGTCCAGGGAAGGGCTGGAAAATTTCCTCAATTTTTCAGCGACTAGAAAGGGTCAAGGACATGGAAAGGAAAAACAAATGTCGCAAAATTTTTGATGTCGATAACAACTACAATAGTCTAATGTGGAGACAGCAGTAATCACCTAGAGGTGAGAATTTCTTACAAACCCTGACCCGATTAGACTATTGTAGTGAAATTTAGCATGTTGTGTGCTGTCGTGTAGAAATGTATTTTTTAACATTAATTATTTTGTCGTTCATTTAAAAGGGGTTTAATATGATTTATGTCTTTTATATATCTATACTTATACAATAACATGTCCTGACTGACTTATTAATCGTCGCCGAACAAAAACTGTTAAAGCCATGAAATTTGGAGAGTAGGGCCGTTTTATTGAGTAGAAGCCCACTAAGGACGATATTTTGAAAATTCTACCCCTAAGGGGGTGAAATAGGGGTTGAAAGTTTGTATGGAAGACCGTAATTTTTTAAGTTAGAAACATGAAACTTTATTGTTATGTTACTTATTAAAATGAGTAAATACATATTTAAGCGTTTCTGGAAAATTTACCCCTAAGGTGGTTGAACAGAGGTTGAAAGTTTGTATGAAAGTCCTTATTATTGGGCTATAATCAGTGAATATATTAACTGCCACGCGATCAAAGCCGCGGGTAACAGCTAGTATTTGTATATAATCTAACTTTTTTTGTTAAAAATTATAGGAAATCATACAATACGCACTTGTTTTAATGCAGTCGTTACATTTTTTGAGTTTATTATTGTTTATGATGTGACGTTTACCTCGCGGTTTTTACAATTTCACCTCACTTTGACCAGCAATTTCCTGACATTCATAGGGAATCAAACCTGTGCAATAACTATTATAAAAATAACTTGAACTTGAACTGAAATTTTACACTGCCTATTTTGTTTTATTCGAATACATAGAAAAAACTATAGCTGTAAAATAAAAAAAAAAAATGTTCAAGACTTTACTGATAAATATGTTAATCAGTCAGTTTTTCTTTTTCTCTCAAATACAGAAATTGTTTTTAATTTCATATTTTTAAATTATTGATTAGCCACTTTTATAATGAACGACATAATTTTGAATTTTAGAGTAATTAGCTTTAATAGATACATAGTTTTTTTTAGTAACATAATATACAGCAGCATTACAATTAATTTAGATTATAAATAACTAAAAGCTGATGTAGTGCAAAGTTAATGAAAATTTTAGTTCTTTTTAGAATAATTTCTAATTGGTAGTTTTAACAAGATTGCTAATTACGATAATGTTTCTTAGTGTACAGATTAACTTATATTAGACGTTTCTTTAAAAAAAAGACCTGCACAAGTACTTCCATACTCTTAAGGAGATCTTTCTTTCTTTAAGTTTTGGCCTACAAGTTAGTATTTTGCCATTCGTCAAGTAGAAATTTGCATCAAATTTTATATCCATTTTAATTATAATTAGTCATCAGTCATAAGTCATCTTTAAGTCATGTCAGGCTCTTGAGTAAAGCGGCGGCCTCAATACACAAGCTCATATAAGGAGATTTGGCGGCAACGAGGAAATACACGATACGCTAATTTCTTCATGATTATTTCATTTGTGCACTTTCACTGAACAAAATTATACAAAATGCCACCCAAATTGACTAATTTCACTCAACATCAACACGAAATTCAATAATTATGAAAAAACTTCGACCATCTTTTCTCTCGATCGCGCCAAAACTCCTGAAGGAGATCTAAATATATCATTTGCAATTATCAAGTATGTTGCGTGAAAAAAGAGTTTTGATTGAAAAACTTTAATTTTGATGTTACTGTCGGGGTTTACGTATTCGGTGTTATGTTCAAGTCCTGACTATGGGATAGATAATATGTAAAATGCATGAGTGCATGCGTGAGCTAGGCTAATTTTTGTTATTTTTAAAGCTCAATTAATAGAATAATTGACTGCTAACCAGTTACTTCTTCAACTCAAGTTCCTTAAAGCCCTTAGGTAAATGCTAATCTAAACTACAACGTTTTATGTTTCTTTTTGTGATATTGGAAGGCAAACAAGCAGGCGGATTTCCTGATAGTAAGAAATTCGCGTCGCTTAGTGACACCAAAGGTGGTAATGGTGCTTTACCAACCCGAGGCCTAAAATGTTAGGCCTCTAGCAAAAGTAAGTTTACCAGCTAACTTACCCTTCGAACCGGAGCACGTCAACGGCTAGCACTGACATGGCGGCAGAAATAGGTAAGATGGTGGTACCAATCCGGGAGAGTTGCTGCGAAACTCTACCACCTAGTAGGATGTCACGATGTTAGTGACGGTAAACTTATGCTCGCCTTTTACGAGCTGCCTGGCAGATGGTCTATTCTGCAATAGAGCCCGGACCAACACGGGGAAACATTTACCTGGGTCTGACTTTAATGTTTACTTTTCGGGAATAAAATAAATCATTTCGCTAACTCTTTAACTCTGTTCCAAACTGTCTATTGAATAAGATTATTTTCACAATCAACATCTCTTATGTGTATAGTAAGAAATGTGTAGATCTACCACAGCGTCATCATCTCCTGAAATTTAAACGTAACATAGGTTTAGACTGTCCAAAAGTTAATGCTCTGGATGGTTTTTATAAACTGGTAGCTGTGCAGCAACTTGCCCGCTTAGAGATCCATCACCTTACCCAATTCATGACGCCATAATGACTATGTTCCAGTCCAGAAGGTAAGGCAGCCAACTTGCACAATGGGCCTAAATCCCGGTCACAGGACAACGAGAGGCCCCTCTTATTTTTATGGTCTATGCCACGGTTGTCTCTTACCATGAGGAGAGCCATATGCTTGTTTGCTGACACCTTTCATAAAAAAAAATATAGATAACATTTAACTAGTCCTAGTTTCACTAAAGTGAATGTACACATTGACAAGTGATGCATAAAGATACAGAACATTCTTTTATATGCATCCCTATCAATACCAACGAATTGAAAATGTATTCTAGCTTAATGTTAAAATTTCAACACTTTTGATCTTGACATATACTTCTTGCAATAGTAATGAATTGCAATTTGAAATTCTTACCCAGTGCCATAATTTTTTATCCGGTCACGTATGTAATTGCCAGCAGGCAACCCGTATCGGCGGATTAAAGTCTGTTTGGTGCGAAATGATTGGCTGTCTTTATTAACCCAATAACTGTCTTCAGCTGCCGTTATCACACTTATGACTTGCAACTTTATAAATACAAAGACCTAGTACAAATTACAGCCGCTGTTTCAATCAACGTGAATCTTGAGTCCGTAAAGCTTTGGGCAGTTAAGTTTAAATTTCGAGTTAACAATACCAAATGTCAAACCTTTATCATTTTAACCGCTTACGTAATTTTTTGCAACTCGAGACAGAGTACATTGTGCAGTTCCCGATTTTGTCGACCATTAACCACTTGCTTATATTATAAACTAGGGGCCTGGCCCGGCTTCGCATGGGTATAAAATATACATATAAACCTTCCTATTTAAACACTTAGTCTATTAAAAAAACCGCATCCAAATCCGATGCGTAGTTCAAAAGATGTAAGCATACAAAGGGACATAGGGACAGAGAACGCGACTTTGTTTTATACTATGTAGTGATATTGCGAGGTTTTACCTCTGTACCACGTGAAAACAAAATGTTACAGTCATGCTAAAAAGCTAGATCTCGATCAGATTTATCTTTAAGTTTAAATGCATTACTAAGTATGGGGAACATCTTTTAATGCTTAATAATGCACAGAGGCGTCATCAACGTATTCTGTGTACGTTTTTCGCCATATTAATTCTTTTAAAAAGCACCCTCCTACCATAAGTCGCATTTTAAATTCAAATTCCCTTACTCTTTCCCCCCTACATCACACATTTTTTTAGCATTTAGGCTTTCCGTTTCTAGGATGTTTTTTCTTATTAAAGCAATTTCATGGTCGGTTTCCGTTTAAGAATTATATTAGACGACTACTTTTTATTCTCTGGCGAATAAAACTTTCAATAAACTTTTAAACATTTCTTTCGTGATTTGACGCTTCTTGAGTACTAAATGTCGATTTTTTTCTATTGATCCTAAGGTTAGGTGATAGAGAATGCTGAAAGCATAAAATATATAACCTTTTAATAACATATTTTGATAATATGATATAAAAAAAAGTTTAAATAAGTTAAGTTTATCGCCTCTGGTGTCTAGCGGTTCAGGTGTTGGACTTGACTGCATGAGGTCCAGGGTTCGAATCCCGGGTCGGGCAACAAAGAGAAAATTTGTTTTTTCCAATTTTCTAATAAAAAAAATGTTGCGCGGGATTGGATATGTGCCTGGTTGGCGATAAGCTTGCCACCTATCACATTGTGGGACTTAGTGTCTTAGGTTAGTCCTGGGTGCCCTGGTTGTGCCTCTGCCTAACTCTTCGGGGCGTGAGCGTGGGCGTGAATATACTTTCTTTTTAATAAATAAATTGAACCACCTATAAATGTGCCCTTACCTTCTAATAATGGACGCGTTTTGATTGTTTAGAAACATTTATTATTATACTATACATTATTTATACATTTATTATACATTATTTTTTTTATTGTCAGAAGATATGTTAAGTGTTTAGCTCCGTTCAATAAAATTTAATCTTTGATCAAGAGTACGTAAATATTTGAAAAATCATTCTACAAGCACAAATTTATTTTATATCATATTAGTATTTTTTATTTAAAAGGAAGTGTAGTGAACTTCTCAAATTTTAAGTTGTAACAAATAAGCTTTGTAAATGGTACAAAGCACGCAGTAAATTGTTGATTTTTAAGCTCATCTAAATATGTTTATGGTTCTTAAATCTTCAAGGTTCTATTAGTTATGAAAAATATGACTTCGTGACATCTAATTAAGAAATAGTTTCTAATCAAAAATGGCTTAAATTGTATATTTGATTTCTCCTTTAAAATAAAACCATCTAGGGGCTGATTGTGTATGTTTTTAGTGATGATCACTGTCAAAAGACGTGTTTTGTATTTGCTATCTCTATTGTATTTCAGTGGGCACTAGAGATAGCAAATATAAACTTCATTTGACAGCTATTTGATGTACATTTTACCCAGGAATAATTACTAAAAAAATACATCTATTCGTAACCAGGGGGCTGGTTACGAATAGATGTACATAAAAATGTCCTGGATAGCCATAAAAAATGACCATTTTTTTAGTTATTAATACGAATTATGAAAAAGTACTCGTCAATTATTTTGTATATTTTATTGATCGTGACGATTTATTTTGTAATGTAATCTTGTTCACTAATTGACTGATTTATCAACATGAAGAGAAATGAAAAACAACAAATACGATAACTGCAGCTATATTGTTATAAGGACCATCAAAAATCTGCAGCTTTTTAAGAATAGTTTTGATGCAAAGATGTAAGATATTTGTTTTAAACAAATTACGCAATGAATAAACTTAAATCTTCCTAAAGAAGAAAGAAATGAAAATTAGTTAAATGGGTCGGTGATACCTGTAGATTTTCGATGGGTTGTTAAATACCTTAATATTTTTTTAACATAGAAAATTATATAAATAATATGATTATGACAATTTGTAAAGTTGTATATTGGTATGTGAATGTTTTGTTTTTTATAAAAATAAATCCCACTAAAATGTCTCCACGACTTCTCCAATCATGTGTCATTTTCAACTTCATGTGCCATAATAATATAAGTTTTAGTATTATTGATCCCAAGTATTAATGTTGTACTGTTCTTGCTTTATCTATGCACCATTGTATTCTTTCATTTGTATATACAAGCACCCTGGTGGTGGTATTACCCTACTAACACTATCTAACATCATTCATTAATGTTTTCTTCATTGTAGGCTTTGGAATCAAAATTAGCATCGTGTCGAGGTACGGTAAGACCTAAAGAGCATTCGCCAAATGCAAGCTCAGACGTCAACAAGGACTACAGGTGTGTACTCAAGAATTAGTTTCATCTACCCCCATCAACATTACCTCCACTAGATAAAATTATAACAGAAACTGTCTTTGCTTCATGTTATATTTGTTTATTAACAATCGGATGTATTGTGATTAAAATCACACTTTCCTAATAATACTAATATCTGTGATTAAACATAGCTTAGGGAATTATTTAAAACATTTTGGCCTACCCACCGGAGACGGAACGGACACTTTACGCCATGCTTCGCGCACTGTGTGCTTGTACTTACGAAAAGTCTCGTGTGCACTTGACAAGTATCAAGATCTATTTTACACTACTTGAGTACACCTTTGCTTACAAGTTATTTCAATGTTAGTAAATCATAAACTATTAATAGCGAGTTATCTATATATTTTACGCATTGCCTAGAAAAGCTTAAAAACACTTGCTTTTGTCTGAAACATTTTCAACACATTTTGGCTAGATTTTTCACAACATAGCCTAAACTAGTATCTTGATTACATAAAATGTTATGTGTAACAGTACAAATTGTATTGTTTGTATTATGATGAGATTTTTTTACACATTTAATTAATAAAAACTGAACTAACAACCTGAATTAAATAAATTAATGATCTCGAAACTTTATAAAATATAAACATTACTCTGATAAAAGTGATATAATATCTTATTTGGATTGCATGATGTTTTTCACACAACCGTGTGAAAAATTATCATTGATTATTATTATTGGTATTAGGAAACCAAGTTTAGATGTTAGTACACAACTTTGTAGTTCTGATGAATTGTTTAAAAATGTTATATAATTTATAGAAAAAGTTGATATGTATAAGATCTTTTACCTATTAACGTCCATTTTAAAAATATAAATAATCTTGTCAAGTGTGCACTTAGTCTAAGATCCGAAGTTAGGTCGACCTACACCGAGCTGATATAGGATGAAACCGATTTTATAGCAAATTTAGTATATCTAAAATATATTAAAAAAGGGATGTTTAAAAAAATCCTGGACATTTTTTTATTTTTAAAATGTGTTTTACTCATTAATTGGTGCAATATTAAGATGAAGTTGGGTTGTCTGTTATTTATCTGGATTGCCAGGTATAAACAGATATTGTCGATGCTAGTTACTTTCACGGGATCGGAAAATAGAAAAAAATCTATCAACATTTATGCAATTTTATTACAATTTATTATGTTGATATGTAGGGTTGCCTGAAAAAAAAAATTGAAACATGAAAAACATTACTTTTTAATATTTAAAAATATCGGCCCAAGAATTTGTTTAGGCAACCCACGTTTAATATGATCGCTAATATACTAACTTGACTATAAAATATGTTTTATTCAATTATCAGTTCGGTGTAAGTCGATGTAGGTTCGGATCTTGTACTAAGTGTTTTGTGTGTTTTAGACTTTTACGGTGTGTCATGGTAAGTCAAATTGTGACGTCACTCATTCACGGTTTCGGATTATCACAATCTAGACGTGCAAACAATTTTCGATGTTGAAATCAATACCAAATATTTATTTGTTGTAACAGTGTGTATTGTATATTATATATTTTGGAATGTTTTAATGTAAATAATGTAGATTTATGTATGAAATTAAATGTTAATAGTACGGAATTTTATAATTGTCATAATTCTAGAATCTCTATGAACAGTTGAATCCACAAACTTAGTATATGTCTATAGATGACCATGACGTGTGAGCGAGAAAATTGTAAGAAAGAGAAAGTAACTCCGATTTTTATTAGTTCCAAATAGCATGTGGTTGCAACGCACAAGTCGTGTATTGTTCTGTTTGGAGCAAATTTATATTATTAATTTGTGATTATTTTAATAGTCACCACAATGCAAGTAACAAAAGCTCCTGTATTTACCGCGTCACCAAAAAATATTTAGACGCATGTTTAAATAAACACTTTCTAAAATTGAAATCCTACCACTAAAATGTTACACGTTGATTATGTGGCAACATGGTATTGGTTGGGAATCCAATTTTAGATGTGTTCAAAGAGTGTTTAAATTTTTGTGGTAAGAAGGTTAGTGTTTAACTTTGAAGTAGATCAGTTCTGAATGAATTTTAGTTAGTTTTGTTTGGTCGTTTTGTACTCTAGAATATACAAAGTTTATGTTAATATTGTGATTATGTGTATGTTACTGACAAATATTACAAATTTAAACTGCAACAATTGTAATTAACTCTACATCTACTAGTATATGAATATATATTTATGAACTACATTAATTTGTTGCCTCGTGTTCACGTTGGTCTAGTACTTCGGCCTACTGTTTAGGCAATTGTCTATTATCTTAGAGTACGCTCGCTGTACTGATTGGTCGAAATACTCTGCCAATTCATATAATATTCATCCACGCAAAAATATTTCCGATGTTTAACAATCATATTATCAATATGTATTTAAATTTAAAAGCGGTACCTATAATGTATTAAAAACTATTGTTTATTTCTAATAAGCAATACGCTCAAATAACTTGTTTTCACAAGTGAAATTTAATTGTTGCATAATATCTTGCCTTAGAATTTATTCAGAATAAATATGTCAAATATTATATGTAATTTTGTAACTAGCCTATTTTTGTACTGTTCGATTTAATGTATTGCTTAGAGATATTGCATATCAATGAGTTTAATGGTAGTGTTTAAAGTGAACTTCATTGATGTATTAAACTTTGCACTCTTAAATAAGTGGAAATGAAAAAAAGGTTTAATTTTGTAAAAACGCAAATCATCAGCGTAGCAGTTGCTACTTGCTTATATGCATAACAATACAATACCAATGACATCTTTTGACGCGACTGAATTGTTTCGAGCTTTGTAAATAATAAAGCATTAAAAGTGATTGTAACAATTTTCTGTATGGTTCTTTAGCTCGTAACTTAAGTAAGTCCAGACTATCAGCATCATGGTATTACCATGCGTATGCCTAAGCGTGACTGCAGAGATGCATATGCGTGATCGCAGGAATGCATATGCATGATCGCAGGGATACAAATGCGTGATCGCAAGAACGTGGATACGTAAACGTGGTTGCATTAATGCGCGTGCGTACGCGTGATCGCAGATATACGTATCCGTAAGCGTACTCATAGGAATGCGGTTTCTTAAGATGATCGTTTGAATGGAGATTCGCTTAAACCTGGTTACAGAAATGAGTAAGCGCGATCGTAAGTATATAAATGCCTCAGAGTAAACGCAGATAACAAGCGTACACTCAAACTATACAAATATACTTAATTGCGACATCAGCGTTGCTTTTAGACCTAGTCCGCAGTGTGTATTTTTACCGCGCGATGTTTTTCTCGCAACTCTGTAACGTATTGAATCTTATACGAGTATCTGCATTGGCAATGAAAACTACGCGTAAAAGAATCTGTAATCTGATGCGAATTGCGGCGCTTTTTATTTCCGCGCTAAAGAAAACCGAGCAATGAAAGTTCGCAGTGCCGACTCGGCCTTAGATTCGGGCGCGTATCGTGTTCAATTAGATTACAGAGTGGTTGCTACGATAACGCTAATGGTTTGCGTCTACAAATAAGCCTAATGTGTACTGACGTACTCATAACGTGTGTATCCATGTTATGCCGTGAATACATGTCGAAAATTGTTTGAGTGGGTTTAGTTGGCCTTAATACATATTGTAAATTATTATTAAATGCCCATTAGGTATTTGTAAGCATTTATACGTTCACGCGTGTGGTGACCAATCATATTTTTATTTTGTGCGCAATATCGAACAATAATATATAAGTCGAGGCGAATTATGTTTTTTATTTCCGTCACAAAATTCTAAATTTATTTGTAACCAGAGCATACAAGCAGACAGCTATAACTTATGGCCCTTACTACCAGTTTATGGCGCTATATTCTAGCGTCTCCGTAAGTGAAATTTTTAACAGCCAGCGCCTCTACTGGTAACATAAGTACCAAGTTTTCATATCAAAACCGCTATAAATTTCAATACGTATAAAATAACTATAGCAACTCATGGTAAAGGCTCTCAAGTCTGAAGACGTCAAAGTAGGTATAACTAATTACATACTGCAAATGTAACTCGCTCTACTGTGAGTGAATACAGAATAAAGTGTCGGCGTCGGGAAATTACAACCCATTGCCCGTTTTTTGTTTATGATATTAAAACTCAAACGAGCAGACGAATTTCCTGATGGTAAGAAATTCACACCGCTTAGAGACATCAAAGGTGGGAATGGTGCGTTGCTAACCTGAGGCCGGGATGTTAGGCTTCGTAAGTTTACCGGCTATATCCTCCAACCGGAACATGTCAAAGGCAAGCGCTGACGTCATGGCGGCAGGAACAGGTAAGGTGGTGATATCAATCTGGGCGAGTCGCTGCAAAACTCCACCACTTAGATGTCACGGCATTAATGACGGTAAGTCCATGCTTGCCTTTTACGAGCTGCCTTGCAGGAAAGGCAGATAGATGGATGGTCTTTTCTGCAAAGGAGCCCGGATCAACACGGGGAAAACTTAATGCTAAAATCAGCAGCACAAGATAGTTTCAGATTTTGAAGGACGGAACACGGACGGGGGCTTAACAAGGTATGCGATGCGCATTGCTTATCGTCGCTTATATGTTATATTATATGCAACACCGCGAATATGCAATTTCACGTTACGCTTTTTTTTTCAATTTACCAGATAAAGAAATAAATTCTACGTCTTTTCGACCAATAACATCCTAATAAAGCAGCCAATAAGAGGCCGTAATTTTAAAAATTGTATCCGCGCGAATGTTGTCATTTGTCGATTTTTGACATAAACACTGCAAATCTCCATAAACGTCAAGTAGCGAAAATGCATATTCGCTTTGTTGTAATATAAGCGACGTTAAGCAAAATGCAAGCAATCTTGAATCTTAAAATGTGTATTCAAGGCTCATATTGCACTGATCGAGTTGTCCCGATTTTCTTAAAAACTCACGCATGTCAATTAAAACTGAAATATAAGACGTCGCGTCGTTTGAAGGTTTAGAGAGCGTTGAGTGTATCTAAAAACTTGCCACCCTTGTGAAGTTACAGTTGCTTACTTCTGATTTTGACGTAAGACTTTTCAAGACGTACTCTACCCGAAACCCATAAATCAAGTATTTGTTAACGGCCAATTTTAACAACAAAACAGATTAGAGATAGCTATTTTGGATCATTTGCCAGGCAACCACTGTTATTTTACAATAATTAATATAAATATAGCAAGAAACCTATAGACAGGCAGACTATTTGTTGATTGGTTATTAATCTATGACGTAAACGAAGGAGTTAAAACGCCCTGCCATATGCCTCTGACGTGAATTTACCGATAATTCGACCCGGAACACGATTAACCGAGCAATGTGTTAAAGCGGCAACTGTTCCAGGACTAAAGACTGACTAGCAATAGGCACATTGAGGCAGGCCGGAAAGCATCACATCGGCGGATTTCTGTTATTCAACGCTAAAGAGTAGACCAATAAAATAGAGAGGCGACCGACGTTAAAATCGTCAAGTATGGAAAGTAGCGCCTCTAGTAGTTGTCATATAAAACTTTAGCCATGAGTGCTCTATTCTTAATAGTGACATTTTTCACTGTAGGCATAGAGGAATGCGCGCGGGGGGGCCGACCGGAAGTCCGCCCTGATGCGCCTGGGCGTTGCTCCATACAAAATGGATACAAGCGATCTAGGCTGATTGTTGCGCTGCGATGCGCTCCATCCCGGGCCATCCAAATGGGCGCTATCCTTTAAGGTAAAAGAAGTACACGGATCACGACAATGGCGAGCACTGATTGCTTAAGGCGGTGTTGCTCAATCCTGGCAAGCTGTATTTTTTGTGATTTGTATTGTTTTTGTGAAATGTAGAAAATAAAACAAATTTGTTTATTTCATTTCCGCTTATATTATTTTCTTCCCAGTAAACATACTCGATACCACGTCTGTCCATTCTACATTCTTTATCGAGTCCACAGGAGGTTTGAAAGTACTGATTAAATCTTGCATAGATTTGTTCAAAAGTCGCAAATTAAGAACTATTTGCGAGTGATGCTGATCTGGTCTTTCTTCTATAAATATGTTACCTACAACCAAAGTTAAACTGCTAAAATCTTACAAAATGCTAACGTGTAAGAGTTAGGCATGCAAGCACATAATTACATACAAACATACATATCTTCACGCCAAGTCCCTTACCGGGTAGGCAGAGAGTATCGAGTGCCAGACCTCACGATCCTAACAAACCTGTCTTGCTT
>NJDC01005304.1:176599-187467 GCA_002245475.1 Calephelis virginiensis
ATTTACAAATTATACATTTTTACATTATATTACACATTTTTAGCTTAAAGATTGGAGGGAACCCTCGAAAAGCGCGCCTTCCCCCTCCGACCGTTCCCGCCAACCTCCATGTTTTTTTTTATTTTATCCCTGTCGGGGAAAGGCAAAAGATCTGTGTACATACAGCCACGTCTTCTGTATTAATAAATCTTTTTCTTGTTATATATTTTCAATTTGTGTCTTCCGTATTCATTCTTTATTTCGGTTATTAGTCACTATTTGCACAGTCTTGTCTGGGTCTTGAGTAAAGCAAAGAGTATATAAGTACTACGTAATAAGAGATGGGACTTCCATAGATACATAGCAAACCCAAAATTGTATCAAGTTTACTTGAAAAATTATAACCCGTATAATTCAAAAGTAAGTTTAAAGACATTAATTTAAAAGGCGACTAGTGTCATATGATTTGGGCGAATAAAAAACATACCTAACTTATTTTTTTCATTTTTTTATATGAAAGTTGCGTTAAACTGGAGTAAAGCGGTGGTTTCGTTACACAAGCTCGTTTAAGAGATTTGGCGGCAGCGAGGAAATTCACGATACACTAATTTCTTCATGATTATTTTATTTGTAAACTTTCACTGAACAAAATCAAACTAGTTCCCACCTAAATTAACCAATTTTACTAACATTTTACACTACATTCAATAATTGTGAAAAAATTACGACCATCTTCATTCACGATGGCGCCAAAAACCAAACCAAAAACCCAAAAAATATAATTTACATTTCACACTTTTTTTAAACAAAATTTTTCCATTTCTAGGACCGGCTAAGACCTTTAGGCCATGCTGCCATGTCTTCCGTATTAATTAATTCTTATAGTCTTTAGTCACATGTCTTCCGTAATAATTAATTGTTATACAGCATTGACCTCTAAGTATATTCCTATTTCTATGTTATACAGTCATTAGTCACTATTTACAAAGTCACGTCAGGGTCTTGAGTAAAGCGGTGGTCACTTTACAAAGTTCACTTTGGGAGATTTGGCGGCACCGAGGAAATTCACGATACACTAATTTTTTCATGATTATTTGATTTGTACACTTTCACTGAACAAAATTAAACTAATTCCCACCTAAATTAACTAATTTTACTCATAATTTACACTAAATTATATAATTGTGAAAAAATTACAACCATCTTCATTCAAGATGGCGCCAAAACTCTCCTTTTTTTTGGGTTAATTTGCCCCTTTCTGGGGCCGGCTAAGACCTTTGGACCATGCTGTCACGTCTTGGTCATTAATTATTTCTTATACAGTCATTAGTCACATGTCTTCCGTATTAATTATTCTTAAACAGTCATTAGTCACTATTTACAAAGTCACGTCAGGGTCTTGAGTAAAGCGGTGGTCACTTTCACTGAACAAAATTAAACCAATGCCCACCTAAATAAACTAATTTTATTCAAAATTTACACTAAATTCAATAATGGTGAAAAAATTACGACCATCTTCATTCACGATGGCGCTAAAAAAACACATTTCACATTACAAATTCACAATTCACAACTAACTGTCAAATTTATTTATTTTTGTTTTTTTTTTTCATTGAAATATTGTTGCGCTTTGTTTGGTGCTTTGCTCCGGTTTCGAAATCTCAGGAGAAAAACCGGAGATTGGCGAAACCGATAACATCCGGTTCTTATTTCGTAGTCACTGGAGATTTTTTTTTTGATATTTTACATAGGAACATACCGAAAATTTAATGATTTAATTTTGATGTTACTGACCTACACCGGAGCATCACCAATTAATATTTTAAAAAGTATACTGAAACTGATTATGCTGGGGAACATTCCAATATCATTAAAGGTTTTTGAGATCATTATAAACACTTAGAACCACTAGACAAACTGGCTAGAAAATACCTAACTGTTATAGGGACCTCATTTAGATCGGAAAGTTTTTCAGCAACACTTTTTTAATGATAAGCGCATTTCGTTTCAAAGGCTGACACAGTGGAAATGCTTTGCTTTCTGAACCAAAATCAATTGTTATAAATTATTATGGAGGTATTGGTATATAGATATTATTAAATACCTATTTATAATAACCATTAATTTTGTGTGTGTGTGTGTCTGTGTAGTATCACATTACTATTGTGTTAAATGTTTCAAATCTATAATTTAAAATTTTGAGATTTTGTTTTTATTACTTCTGATAACAGCAAAGGATTGCTTTTTTTAAAGAAATTTAATTAATCCCTCACGAGTCACCCGAAAACCTAAACGAGGGTATGTAATATAGACGTTAAAATTCAGAGAGTTCTAGCTGTTCACGCGACGCATGACAGGTAAATGGTAAAATCTCTGGAGAATCTCCGGCTATTCATAAGAAACGGAGAAAAAATACCGGAGGTAATAATTTTCTCCAGTGCAACCCTATTATTGTCCCATTCTGGGACCGGCTAAGACCTTTAGGCCATGCTGTCACGTCTTTCGTTTTAATTACGTTTATTTAATAAAGTAATTCATCGTTATAGAATATCATGTCAGAGTCTTGAGCACAGATTTGTCTAAAATAATGCTGTGCAAAGAGAATGCGTCCGAGCCCTAACGAGATTTGCGCGACTAAGAACCAGTTACGTTCCTTAGTAAAAACCATTAGAGGTCAATGGTTAAAACAAATAAAAAATATCTTTGTAAACGTCAGTGTACGGAGAGTTGCCAAGAAATATTTAATTTTACTAAGTTTACATGTACATCAGTGACCAGTGTTTAATCTTTTCTGCAAAAAAAGTCAATGAGATTATAATATGTTTTTTCTAACAGCGAATCAAATACAACTGCCAGTCTACAATACGACAATTCAACGGTTGCTTTTGTATTAAAACCGTCCACTGAACAATTATTATGATTTTTTTCGATGCACGAAAATTCATAATAATTGCTTGTCTCAAGCCAATGATATGCTGAATGCTGATGACACTTGCTATTGCTTTGTTTTTGTTTGGGGGTCTCCTAAACTGGCGTATTTGTAAAGAAAAGAGTAATGAATGTAGAGGAAGGAAGACATGTTTGCAGGATTCGTGATATTTGACACTCGATATTCTCTGCCTACCTTGCGAGGGACTACCCGTGACAATATTTATGTGTGTATCTTTTTTGTTGATCCATTTATTCATAAAAACTTTACTGTGTATCTCAATCGGATTTCAGTCTTGCTCAAAAAGGTCTAGAATGGATTACGAGCACACTCTGTGTGTAGATTGCCTTCTGTATTAAATATTTTGTGCACACACACACACACACACACACACACACACACACACACATATGTAAAGCTTACAACACCCCACTTTTTTCGTCGGGGGTTAAAAGCAGAATGTATGTTTTTTAAAAAAATATTCTACGTTTTATTCCTAAAAGTTAAATCTCCCGTTTTCTCTCGATTTTGAAGCGGCAAATTTTTCGCTTATTTTTTTTACCTTCGCAGCACTGGTGATGACTGACGAGTAACTGAAGACGAGCAGTGTTACCATCCCTATTGTTTTAATAGTAAGTAGATTGACTGTTTTTAACGTGACAAGTGACAACAGTGCTATTTGTTTTAGTACGATTTTTTACTGTTTTTTACGCCAGTGCTGTTATTGATACGGCAATTTCCGTAATATATGGTAATTGCCGATCAAAGGCATTTTACATACAAAATTCGAAATAAACGAATGTTACAAATGATGCTACTGAAAAGCATATGAAAAATTTTATTTCAAGGATGTACGATTTTAACAAAAACAATGGAACTGAAAATATTGAGGATAGAGCAATACACAACAATGAATAATGTTTGTAATTTTGAGTACCTACTTTTAATTAATAATGTTTGTAATTTTGAATACCTATTTTTAAATAATAAAATTATGTACTTGTTTTTTTCAGTAGTGTACTTTATAAAAAATAGTGAATATAGATTTTTCACATCAAAAATGTGTTAATTATAAAAGTACTACTGGTAGTGCTGCAGTAGTTTCATTAAATATACATCTAAGTAAATAACAAATTCTATGTCCCAATTGAAAGGTTTTTGAGACAGTAGATTTAAAGTTTTGAAAATGTAATTTTGCTGTTTTCTACTGCTTTTTTAAGATTGATCTGCTGCTTTTCTATTAGTACTTTAATTGTTCTGTGTTTTATATTCACTGGTGTTGGCAGCACTGGTGACGAGTGACGATTGGCGCCATTTTGTTTTATTCGTGATTTTGGAGTGATTCGTGGCTGAATTTATTTTTATCAAAAAACCTAACAAAGTTAGCTCAATCTTAGAGCTATCATGTTAGAAAAATAACTGTGTTACATTATTTGCTTTAGAATTGGGAAAATCAATTAATAAAATAATGTCTGCACACGAGCAAATGAGGGCAATGCTGGATCAATTGATGGGCACAGCTCGAAATGGTATTGTATTAATTATTGTTTGTATTTGATGAGTGTGTTTATAAGCTAAATCAATTTGTAATGTAAACAAACTCTCGATTTTAGGAGAAAGTGATAGACACGGGGTGAAATTTTATGATGATTCGGTTTGCAAATCATTTTTACTGCAATGCTGTCCTCACGAAATATTGTCATCCACTGTAAGTATTCATTTTTATCATAAATAATTGGTTATAAGAATTTCTGGGATATTGATATTTTAATTGAAGTATTGCTTTTTGCAAAGATTTGATAACGCTTATATTTATTTAAGTATGTATTTAAATATTCTTTAAACTTATCTCAGAAATTCGACTTGGGCTTCTAGTTTTTTTATTCATTTTTATTGGGATTTTGTTAAGCATTTGTTTTTGCATAATTGTAATTGATTCCTTTTCCAAATGAATTTTAATTAACAATATCCTGATAAATGTGATTTGTTTTCGCTCTTATCATATGTTGCATTAAGATGTAGTCCTAGGTAATACTTCGGAGTGGCATTAACTGTGGTGAAATATGCTTTTCAGAAATGTCCACCACTATTCTTAATTGCTCATCACAATACTTAACAAATGAGGGATAGATTGTATGAGTTAGGCTGTTATGTAAGTACCATGATGTACGTATAAAACATTTCTAGTTAGCTGATTGTATTCTTACTGCTAAGCAGGTCTTAATTTAATAAATTTGAGGCTTTAATAATAAATTTTAATTGTTCAACAACGGTTTCTATTGCTGCAGTGGTGAGTACTTGTAAACTTTATAAAAAGCTGGGTCAGAACAAATTGCCGTTGATTGTAACTACATTGGGTACGTACAACGCTGTCTACGTGGCTAGATTGTGAAAAAATCTAGATAAATGCATGTATAATACAGGAAGGGTGACATTGATTATAACAAAAAAGTTATTTCCCAAAAAAACACAACGTTAATTTATACATATTCATCAATATATATTAGTCAGTAATTCCTGAATATAAATATTATATCTTATTGGTTGACTGATAGAGAATGGTATAAGGCTTTAAGTCATCCTTTGTAGATTATGCATAAAATCAGATTTGTGAATCATCAGAAACATTAAATTGTTACTATCAGTCAAAAATTATATCAAATTGGTTATACTTTCTCAGTATAACTAATTTGGTTTTAAATAATTTATGTTATTGAGTAGACTAATGAATATATAAAAAAAATATTTATATATTTCCTTCTTCATTAGTGCCAAATTTTGTAATAAGAATATTTTTCTGTGGGATATTTTATAGTAGATATTTTTATACTAGAATACTACCGTTAAATCACTTTTAATTCAATATTAATAATGAGACTTATTCAATGTATGTATGGGTATATGTATGGGTATTCCAAAACATTTTCATATTGAAATTAAACTACTGAAATTGCAGTTTGACAAAGCTGATCTTTTTTAAACTTTTAACTGTACTAAAATAAACCAGCGAACAACCTGCAATAGCATATTTTTGCAAGCATTGATTTTTTTTAATAACCTGTTGAAAACAAGTTATACATACATTTCAAAAGAAATGGTTGAGAGTTTAAAAATAATTTGATAGTGTTCATTGGGTTATGGTCTACTTTGAACCTCATCCTATAGATACATCTTGAAATAATAAAAGTTAAAAAAAATTGTTAATGACATTAAAGTTAATAGTTCAATGTCTTTGCATGTTATTGTTAGAGAAAAAAAAAGGGAACATTAGGATAGCAGAATATTATTAAGATAATTTAGTGACAGTAAGGAAAGTTGTCCCAATATGTTTAAATATATTTAAGAGTCTATTTAAGAATACCAGGTGTTTCCACTGATTTGTAAGTATTATTGATACAGTTTCACATTGGCTGATGAAGCTGGTCAGGATGAGCAGAGTTGGTGATATTGTATGTATTTTTTTTAAACAATTTCAATCTGTCATGTTTTGGGGATCATTGAATATTTTGTATATATGTATTTTTTATTATGCATTTGTCTTCTTATTAATAAGCTAGCATTAAAATTAGACTGATTGAATAAATAAAGCTAGCAATAAACATGGGAAATTTCAAAACTCATACTGTACATCTCTTGCAATTGAATGTTTTTGTACTGACCAAAAAAATAGAATTATCCTATTTTGTTGTAGCTTTTTTGGTGTAATAAATTGTCGGATCTATGAGGCAAATGCCTTTTAATTTAAAATATGTATTGTATATCATTTAACTGTTTTCCACAAGAAATAATGTTACCTTAGAAATTTAATCTTATATCTAGTTGTAACCAGTATTTGGATAAATATTTTTTCTTCTCAGTTTGACAGTGCAGTCAGCCTTTCTTAAACAATTTAACTAGGTGGTTTCAGATCAAACTAGTTGTAGCTGAAGTTTATATAACAAACTGTTTTAGCCAGTAACACATGTTCTGACAGAATAAAATATATCTAAAGAAAGTGAGCTTTTGTAATATTGTTAAGTGATCAGTCTAATTATATTTTTAGATTATTAGTAAGAAGGCATTTATAAAACATGATGAATTATGAAATGCTTTTAAAATATTATTTGTTGATCGACAAAAAATAAAGTATAACCTAAAGCAATTCTCAAAACTTGAGATTTTATCACAACTTATCCTATTCTAATATAAAATAATGTTATGTGAATTGTCCTTGTTTATACACCTGTGAAGTTAAAAAAAAATGTTCATAAATTTTTCATGTTATTGTGATTTTAATTGCAGCGGATGGACTTAGGTGAGTGTCCTAAAATACATGATCTGGCCCTACGTGCGGACTTTGAGCTTGCCTCGAAGACAAAAGATTATTTCTATGACATAGATGTGAGTATAATTTTCCTTATATAACAAAAAAGTATGTAAGCTACACAAATATACATATAAATCATATATTTAAAACCGTAGTTGATAATAAAAACTATGTTGTGTTACTGATATTTTAAACTAATAAAAGTGTAAAAAATTTATGATTAATTTGTATCAATAGGGAGTACCTAAGTGAAATCTGTTGCCTCAAAATATCTTTAAGAGTTATTAGGATTATTACTTTTTTTTAATACATAATGAATATAATTAAATATAAAGTTCAGGGTTAGGTAGTCCAAGGAACACTGACTTAAATAGATATGTTGTGACTTATGACATTTTATTTTCAAGCTTACGTTCTGCCAGGCCAAGTGGTCTCTAATGACTGATACTTTTGTAACTTACCAGCTAAGATATACTTATTCTTGAATAAGTCTGGGGCAATTGTACAATGTCTTATGTATTTCACTCCCTAAACAAGTTTTGCTGTCAGGTGTCCTTTGGATACTTGACTATTGTTCAGAATCTTTAAATCTAATATGAAGTTGACGGAGAACAAAGAATTTATATCTGAATTTCAAGCTACAGCTGCAGTTTCAGTTGTTGTGGATTTGTAAGTTACTAAGCTTTTCATTTGGACATTAGCCAGAATTTAAGCTTTATTTTTGAAAATTATACTCAATGCAATGATGCTAATGAGTTTAAAAATCAGTTGACACTTAAGCATTTTTAAAAATATACACTTGGTACAAAAAATGCTGAATTCTTTAAGCATTCTATTTTTTTCTATGATCACTTTGAATATATTAA
Source organism: Calephelis virginiensis (assembly GCA_002245475.1). Taxonomy (NCBI): domain Eukaryota; kingdom Metazoa; phylum Arthropoda; class Insecta; order Lepidoptera; family Riodinidae; genus Calephelis; species Calephelis virginiensis. The sequence goes on from NJDC01005304.1 coordinate 184,680, forward strand.
AAAGTGTTGTGAAATATTACAAACTGATATATACAAATAATCTTAGTTGATCGAAATGATTATTTACTTTATTGTTGATTATTATCACTAGAAATGTTTCAGGATTAAATAATTCTTTTTTTAGATTGAAGATGAACATGTTGATTGACTTTATTATACTAAAAAAAAACATATTTAGGATGATTGCTATTTTTAAATTACTTGTTTTTGCCTTCAATAGAGTTAAGTGTTGTCCAACGAAAACTTTTATTTTTAAATAGTCAGAAAAAAGCTAATTGGTTACAAATTCCCTTTTTTAGAAGTTTATTTTATAGAAGTTTCACTTTTATAGAAGAACATGCAAATAGATGGTTGTAAATAAAAAATATACCACAAACTGTTTAAGTATGTGAAAAAGTATAAATAGTAATATGTTTGTATGTTGTGTAGGCCACAGAACATTTAGAGACATTTATAGCAGATTGTGATCGCCGCACTGCTGCTGCAAAACAACGTTTGGCCGAAACACAGGAAGAGTTATCTGCAGAAGTAACAGAGAAAGCCAATTCGGTTCATGAACTGGCAGAGCAAATTGGTCAAAAGCTAGCGCGTGCGGAGGCTCTTGGTGAAGAGGGTATGGTTGAAGAGAGTGTCAAACTTATGGGAGAGGTACTTATGTTTTTTTATACTAGAATTTATACCGCCTCGTTGGTCGTGTGGCTAGCGTATACGCCTAACTAAACTGACCAATCGCGAGGCTCGGGTTTGATTCCCGGCGGCGGCAGACATTTGTGTGATAAACATTTAGATGTCTGCTTTTCTGGATTTATGTTCATTAAATTTATTCTGATATCTATTTAAGTATTACGTAAGTATTATAATGTATATCTATTAAGTATACACCCATAACACAAGCATATAATTTGCTTACTTTGGGGTTAGATTCGCTTTGTGTAACTTGTCTAGGAACATTTTAACGTAACGGGATAAAAAGTGTTTAATTGAATCAGGCGTTACTTTGCGGGAATCCATTATATTGTAAAATAAGCTTTTATTTTACTAATTCCCTAACTCGTATTTTTTTCATGGTCTAGTCGCGGTGGTGGACGCTGGGAACGTTTGTTAAGCTTGTCACATTCTGTGTCATTTGAAAGATAACTTGCCACAACAGGTACATGGGTTCCACGGAATTTGCTATGTAGTATGTTATAATTAATAAAGGCTTATTCTGCATCTGACATAAAATGTACCCACCTGCCGAATTTCGTTACGTTCGGTTCAGTAGATTCGCCGTGAATCGTGGTCGGGATATAGACAGACAGAAAAAAATCTAAAAATGCTCAAAATGCGTTCTGCTGCCTACTTTTAGTCGCCTGCACCAATTTTTTAAAAATTGTTCTAAATCCAATAAGGCTCATGTTAAAAATGACACAATTTACAAACTTCTAAAAAATAAAAATATTTGCGTTTTGCGTTTATCCTATTAATTTTATAAATGCGAAAGTTTGTGTGTTTGTTACTCCTTGACACAAAAATTGTAGAGACGATTTTCATAAAATTTGGCCCACAGACAGTAACTTGAATTAATACAGAATAGTTTTTATCCCGAAACAAGATTCCTGTGGGACCACGCGGGCAATACCGCGGGCAACAGCTAGTTATTTATATATTGATGTTACATTAGGTAATTTACATTTTGTTGTTAACCTCATGTATTTTATCTGAATCATTAAAGTTGACCTTCATACATTTCGCAATACTAAACAATAAAGACAATGTTTATTGACTACATTATGTATTTTAAACATTCGTATTTTATTTAGTTATTATAGTTAAAACATTCCCAGTGTTCAGGGCCGTCTTAGATTATGCTGGGGCCCTTGGGCACACAAAAGGTCAGGGCTCTAGGACACACAAAAACTTGGAGCCCTTTTGAAATATAAAGAAGTCGAATTTCAATTTTATCCACTATGATTTTTTGGGTAACCAATTACATTATTTTATTACAGTATGTCATTAAACGTATTGGTATGGTGCTGTTTTTTCTTATGATTGCGATAATAGTTTCTTTTGGATGCAAAATCTTTTATTAAATCCTCTAACTCAATTTTCTGATATTCTCACATTCACATTCTGTCCTCGTAATTATTGATAAATTACTTATTCGTTTTTAAGCTGCGAAATTGAATGCTCCTGAATCAGGGTAACGAGAAAAACGTAATGCATCCAACAATTTAAGGTTAAATGTGAGTGAAATAGTCGTACCCTCGGGGCCCTCTGTGTATGGGCACACATACACACACACACCTGGGCACTGGCCCCGTGTGCACTTATGGTAAAGACGGTATTGTCAAGGTTGATTCTAGGCTCTATCAGAATCTAAAAATGTAGGCTTTCCGGCCTCGCTAAGAAGGATAATAAGCTTAGCAATTTTTTTCATTAAAGTTATGACTTTGAGTAGGTGGTAGTTTAACGCCACCTCATCCAAATTGATAGAAGCACCTTACCTATTCATGCCGCCATAACGCCTGAACTGGCCACTGCTATGTTAAGATTTAGATGGGTTTATTTATCACCACCTTGAGTTTTGCCTTAATATTTTTTTCATAACGCCAAAAAAATCCTTTATCTGCTTATAAACTTTGGACCCCTTTTTACGAAAATCGCGCGGACGCAGGAGCATAAAATTTGGCACACTTAAAATTTATGTGTAGGAGATGTGCAGAACGCCAATATTTTTTAATAATAATACTTATAAAGTACATTAAATCAATAAATAAAACATTACCCACACTACCATGAATTTGAC
>NJDC01005304.1:187670-207732 GCA_002245475.1 Calephelis virginiensis
TTCATAACGGCTAAAAAATCCTTTATCTGCTTAAAAACTTTGGACCCCTTTTTACGAAAATTGTGCGGACGCAGAAGCATAAAATTTAGCACACTTAAAATTTATGTGTAGGAGATGTGCAGAACGCCAATATTTTTTAATAATAATGCTTATAAAGTACATTAAATCAATAAATAAAACATTACCCACACTACCAGGAATTTGACACACACAAACAAATATATTCATGATAACGATAAAAGATCACAGATGGCGCACTAATTTTAAACAGTTTGGAAACAAAGTAGTTGGTTTTGAGAAATGAAGATGGCGTTCTTATCAACAAGATATTACAATTTACTATGGTCGAATTTTATTTTTTTTATTACTAGTTATCATTATTATGTGTTTATCTGTATTTAACACTAACTATTTTGACAAACTTAAAATAAAATATTCTACCAATATTATGAATGCGAAAGATTGTAAGTTTGAATAGATGTTTGTTACTCTTTCCCGCAAAAACTGAATGGATTTAGACGAAACTTTTCAGGAATATAGTTCATAGATCAGAAAATCATGTAGGATACAACTTATGCAAAAAATATAGTTTGGTACGCAAGCGAAGCCGTGAGTGTAAACTATTCTTTAATAAAATTACAGATAGATGAGTTACGTAAAAAGAAAGCGGTGGCTGAACAGGAATATAGAAATTCAATGCCAGCAACATCTTATCAGCAACAGAAACTGCGGGTTTGTGAAGTTTGCTCAGCGTACCTTGGCATACACGATAATGACCGACGGCTCGCTGATCACTTTGGAGGAAAATTGCATCTTGGTTTCATCACAATTCGAGAGAAATTAGCAGAACTAAAAGTAAGTTACTTTTTTTTAATTATTTATATCAGCATAATGTAAGGTGTGTAAAATATTAGCTATTGCAATTAATACATACATACATATCTTCACGCCAAGTCTGTTAGGGGGTAGGCAGAGAGTATAGAGTGCCAGACCTCACGATGCTGACAAACCTGTCTGGCTTCCTTCACATTCATTATCTTTTTCATACAAACTCGCCGGTTTCGGAGACTCTTGACACCACCCCGGATAATATCCGAGTGATCTGATTGGGAATGTCAACCTTGGTCTCTCCGGGTAATTAATAGGATATTAATTGATAGCAATTAATAGAAAAATAGAAAACTTACCTTCATGCTCATAACCCTGGATAACTATCTATATTGTGAATACTCTGATTGTGCCTTTGACTAGTTAGTCAAAGGCACAATCAGAGTATTCACAATTAGCCAAATACACTTAGTCCTACAATGTGATAGGTAGCAAGTCTTTTGGGCCCTGTAGTACCGGGCGTTGATTAGGGCTGCAGTATCCTCTGCTTGTCTTAAGAGCTGACTAAAAGGGGGTTGGGGTTGTGAGTCAACTAATGGGGTGATCAGTTGGTTTAAAAAGCAGCCTGGTACATTAGGCAGCATAAAACGGTGTGACCCCATGCTGCTGTTGTCAAAGTGCTTTACACCAGAAGATTGTAAAAAAGTAGAGTAGTTTATGTGGAAACGCAAAAAAATACCAAAATGAATGAATGAATGAATTTAACGTAATGTTTCTTTAAATTTTAGAAAACAGTCGATAAACGTCGCGAAGAGCGTGGCGAACGCGAGCGCGAGCGCGGCGGCGGGAGGCGGCAGTACGTCGGGGGGCGGGAACTGGACCGGCGGGCCCGGAAGCACAGGGAGACGCGCGACCGGCCCAAAGACAACGACAGGAACAAAGACCCCGAGCGGGAACGACCCAAAGACACAGAGCGCGATCGCGAACGGGAACGACCGAGGGATGGGGACCGAGAGCGAACGCGCGACCGGGATCGGGAAAGGAGGTAATATTTATATTTGAATGACTGAAAAGGGTTTTGGTTCCATCGAAAGGAAAGATAGTAATAATAATAATAGGTACATTAGATCTTTTTATTGTAACAATATTCCTTCCTATTTCACTAAAACAATCCTTGGTATGCAAATGTATACATTAACTAAATATTGTCGTAACATCGTATGTCATGTATTATAACGACTTTCATGTATATTGAATATAATACTTGTTTTGATAATTATTATTGAGATAAATGTCAAAATTGAAAATCAATTTTATTGTTAGAATTGATTCATAACTAAATTGTACAGTCAAATTATAAAAACAACGAAAATTAAAAAATAATTGAATTAGTAAAATAAAATATATAAGAGACTAATTAAAATTGAAAAGATTTTAGATTAAATAACATGACACATCAAATAATAAAATAAATTTAAAACTGTCCAGTAAAATGTGCAAATTGAAAATAATATATTGTCAAATAAAACAAAATTTCCAATACCAAAAAATAAAAACATGAATATGTCCTTTAACCTAATGTCTTATTTATAATAAAATATTTCATTTATATCATAGAAACATTGTTCCAAAAGCAATGCCGATGGTTGTAGTTTTCTCGTAATTATCGAATTTCGTGTTTATATTGTCAGTGGAATTAGTCAATTTTGGTGACATTTTGTGCAATTTTGTTCAGTGAAAGTGCACAAATGAAAAAAAAATGCATTTTCTCGTTGCTGCCAAATCTCATTATATGAGCTTAATGACCACAGCGTTATTCAAGATCAACACATGTTTTTTTTGACGACTTATAACTAATTTGGAATAATATAAACCCGATTTTGTTAGATATGGTAATTTGATCCAAATTTCAACTTGATTAATGGCAAATGCTAAAGCCAGTGGCAAAAACTAAACAAATAATTATTGTAAATTCTTTAATGCAGTACACGCACTGAGGAAGATTGTAACGACATAGAAAAAAGCGTATCAAGACTGTCTTTCGACACTCATTGCTATAGTTTATTACAAATTCGTTTGGAGTTATGTCGATTTTATTTGTTACTGAAAAATGTCTCTTTAGAAAAAGACCGTTTTTTTTATGTACAAATATGTTAGAATTTGCGATTTCTTTCGTGAAACTACCAAATTTATGAATAACTTTCTCAATATTAAAGTCTTAAAATATCTTTAAAGAATGTAGGGGCTTTCGCAAGCGTCCTACAGACTTTTGATGATAATTAAGTGATGACTAAACGATACTTTTCACGACTTGCTATTAATATAAAGTTCTTTGATACAAACACTTTTGACTCAAACACTTATTAATTATTATTGATTTATCTTAATATTACAATAAAATGATTAAATGATATTTGATTGATTAGTACTGATTGATTATGATAGAGGCTAGACGAGCGACGCGAATGATCAATATGATTTGATCTGGATATTGATTTGATGAGAACGCACGACGCGGAGGTCTGATACGAACTGCTTTTTAAATTATCTATATATTATATATATTATTATGTGAAAATCTGCTGATACTGTAATGAATGAAAGCATATGATAGATGAACGGCTCAGCCCATACAACCTCAATATAAAGTAGAGCAGAAGTCTACTTGATGGTTATATAAATTACTAGCTGTTACCCGCAGCTTCTCCCGCGATAAATTGAGATGTAATAGCTTACATCCTATCTCTCATGTTGGATCGAACTGCACATGGTGTGCGAATTTTATTATAATTGGTTAAGTGGTTTAGGAGTCCATTGAGGACAAACATTGTGACTCGAGATTTATATATATTAGATTTATAATTTATAATATAAACGTATTTATAAACTTAATAAAGTTTTATTTTTAGTATAGTAAATAATATTATTAATATATATATTTATCGTATATTTTATACTAGCTGTGTCCGACAGTTAGTCCGCGTGGAATTTTATAAAATAGTCTGAATATAAGTTGCCCCAAATTTGCTCTTTATTAGATCAGCTGCCTGCCAGTGCAATTTCCGCTAATTTCAGTTTAGCTGTTTCAGAGTTTCAAGTTTCAAAAATTATTAAAAATAATATTTTAATATATGCACGTAATAAAAATCGGTTATTTTGATACTACGAACAGACATTGTAGTATTATTTATTCGTCTAGCTCATAGCTGTACCTCATGTATGTGTTTTTGTTTTTACCCACATTGTGTACACGTGTGCAGACGCAGCCGGTCCCGCAGCCGCAGCCGGCGCGCGGGGTCCCGCGGCGACCGCGAGCGGGACTCGCGCCGCAGCCGCTCCTACCGCTCCACCTCGCGGGACCGCCGCCGCGACTAGGCTCGTCGCCGCCGCACCCGCACCCGCACCCTCTACCGGGGTCCTATAGCTGGGGAAAATGTATGCTGCACTAGCCCCAGTGCCAATAAACCATTACCGAATAGACATGGACTAAAATCTTGGGAGTATTTAGTTAGGGAGGTTTTAGTTGACATTACAGTTCACAGTATTACAGTGTGATACAGACTGTAATATCATAATTACACAGTAATACAGACGGTAATTTCATAATTACACTGTAATATAGACGGTAATGTCATAACTACATTATAATATATTCGGGAGTGTCATAATTAAAGTGTAATACAGACTGTAATATTATAATTACCTAGTAATACGGACGGTAGTGGCATTATTACACTGTAATACAGACTTGGACGCGATAATTTTGGGGTGGTACAGGCTGTAATTTCAACTTAAACCTAGGAATACTTAATTTATATTTAGTAAATGACTTAGTGGTTCTTCGATTGAAGGTATTCCGCTCCTGGACTGATTTAAGGTAAAATATGGTTTAGATTTCAAGTTGAACTCCTATTGTTAAAATATCAAAAAGTATAAAAATATATTAAGTTTTCGCACGATACACGAAATATACAGAAAATATAACTAATCAAAAATGTTTTGTTTCCAAAATGTCTATAATTATCCATACAATATTCTTCTTAAACTTCTTCATTGTTTAGATAGCTCTCTCATTTAATGTGTAGATTTTAGCCATTGGGAGCTCTAATGGAAAATGTAATTTTATTTGAAAGTTTGTATTCATTCAATTTAAAAGTAATAGACTGAAGTACTCTAAGGCTTATCAGACAGTATAGTCTATTTTATGGTGTAATAAAAACTGTAATGTCGACAATATTTGATTACATTATACTAGCGGCACGCTATGATGGCCGATTTGACACATTACAATAATATAATAGTAATATGAATGTCAATTTATTATAAAAAAAATATTACCAAATACGAGTGGAATTTATACTTCTTTTAATTTATAACTATGGTTTGTTACTACGAAAATATTAAATGTTTACATAAGTTATACAAATGTTAAAGTGGGCACCATATGATGCCGCTAGTGTAGTCTGTTTATAGAAGAGTATTGCTAGTCAATAAAAAGCTGATATGAATTGAAAACACAGTTAACATTGAATTCAATGTTTCTTTTATATAATTTTCTAACCTTAAATTATAATTGCGTTAAAAAAAAAAGGGTGACCAAAATATAGCACAATATTTCGCTAGCTATATGATCCCTCGTAAGGTTGCTGAAAGATAATATAATGAATTAGCAAACTTAAGTGATTTTTGACTAAGAATAAAAATTCAATAGTTTATACGCAGTTTTATTTAAAGCATATAAGTGAATATTGGTGTAAAAACATACAATTTTGAGTGGTATTTTATTTACCTAAGTCAATCATTATCCAAAGCTGACATCAAGAGTCTCCGACACTGGATTGCTGTATCAAAAGAATAATGGACTAAGATCCGAAGTTAGGTCGACCTACACCGAGCTGATAACAGGATGAAACCGGTTTTATAGTAAATTTAGCATATCAGAAAATATATTAAAAATGGGTTGCCTAAAAAATCCTGGACCGAAAATTTTTAATTATTAAAAAAAAGTTTTTAACATTTCCATTTTTTTTTTCAGGCAACCCTATATATCAACTTAAATTGTAATAAAAATTGTAATGAAGCTGCACCTATTTTGATATATGTTTTTCCTATTATCAGATCCCGTGAAAGTAACTAGCATCGACAATTATCTGTTTATAACTGGCAATCCAGATAAACAACAGGCAACCAAGTTTCCACAACTTCGTCTTATTCCTACTTTATGTCGGGATAGTATCTTAAAATTGCACAAATTAATGAATAAAAAAAATTTTAAATAATAAAAAAAAATGTTTAGGATTTTTTCAGGCAACCCATTTTTAATATATTTTCTGATGTACTAAATTTGCTATGAAACAGGTTTCATCCTATTATCAGCTCTGTGTAGGTCGTTCTAACTTCGGATCTCCGACTATAATGAATGTGGAGGAAGTTAAGAAGGTCTACACTCTACAAGGATCGTGACATTTGGCACTTGATACTCTCTTACGTAGAATTGTATTCTTTCTCTTTTCTCTCTGCCTAAACATTTGTTTGTAGCTGTGAGGGAGTTGGCGCGAAGAAATGTGTATTGCCACCCGAACTTGTACAAACTAAAGTCTAAGACTTGTTGACCATGCCGCCATTTTTATCAAGTAATAATAAAATGCACTCTTATATTAAATGTCTTCTGTACCCTTACGACCAATAACTAGTGCTGTGCGACCTAAGAGCTAGTGCTGTTTTAGATCAGTTTCTAGGTAGGCTATTATTATCATTAAAAATGTCTTAGAAAACTTAAGAAGGCCTATTTTTATCTATAGATACATACATATCTTCACGCCAAGTCCCTTACCGGGTAGGCAGTGTATCGAGTGTCAAACTTCACAATGCTTACAAAGCTGTCTGGCTTCCTTCACGTTCATTACCCTTTTCATACCAAGACAAGTAGGTAAAGTTGGCAGGTTTAGCGCCTCGGTGTCTGAGGAAAGCAGAATAAACCATCTAGCGTCCTTCCTGGCAGCTCTTATGAAGCCAGCGAGGGCTAAATGGATAATTGACAAGTCTACTGGTGGTCGACTGCTGTGCAGCAACTTGTAGTTATCCACCGTGTTACTTATTCCTACCGCCATATTATTAAGTCATGTTTCTGTCCGAAGGGTAGGGTACTAGGTAGACATAACATACAGTTATTTGATAGCGACCTATAATATGTATGGTGCCTATAGGCCACGATCTTTTACCATCAAAGCCGCAAACTTGTAAACTGGCTTTTGCCATTAAAAATCAAACTAAAAAAGCATCTTCACATCCATATCACCGAAGAGGTAGGCAGAGGCCAGGGCACCCACAACTAGCCGAAGTCACTAAGTCCCACAATGTGATAGGTGGCAAGCCTATCGCCAACCGGGCACATTCCCAATCCCAAGCAACATTTTTTTATTAGAAAATTGGAAAAACCCAATTTTCTTTTTGCTGACAGACCCGGGATTCAAACCCGGGACCTCATGCAGTCAAGTCCAACAACTGAACCACTAGACCACAGACACTAAAATATTTTATTCAACCAAGAATATCAATTGGTTTGGTCAACAATTGTCGGTAGAAATTATCGACCTACCCTGGACAATGAATGTCTCGCTTTTCATAATTCTGTGCTTATCCCAACGTTGTATGGGAGCAAGAGTTGAGTATGTCAGAAACAGAATGAAAGTAGGATAAATGCTGTCGAAATGAGAGCGCTACAGAAAATCTGCGGTTTAACGCTCGCTGACCGCATTCGTATAAATTACATCCGACAAAGAGTGGCATTGAAAGAAAGTGTTGATGTTAAAATGAGAAAGGAAATGCTCTGCTGGTACGGTCATATGGAAAGAATGACAGATGAAAGATTGACAAAGCAGATATACAATGAGAATATGGATGGATGTAGGTACCCGGGGAGACCAAGGTTGACATTTCACAATCAGATCACTCGGATATTATCTGAGGGTTGTGTCAAGAGTCTCCGAAACCAGCGTGTTGGTATGAAAAGGGTAACAAAAGTGAAGGTAGCCATACAGCTTTCAGATTGAAAAATAACAGCAGTTACCTGGAAACTGATCTAAAACAGCACTAGCTCTTAGATTATTAATATTGGCTGTAAGGGCACAGAAGACATTTTATATAGAGTGCATTTTATTATTACTTGATAAAAAAAGGCAGTATGGCAATAAGTGTTAGACTTTAGTTTGTACAAGTTCGGATGGCAATACACATTTCTTAGCACCAACTCCCTCACAGCAACGCCTTATGCCATTTTTCCGCTTAGAAGATCGTATTCAGACGGCTCTATATTTCATCATAGATTCAGCCTTTACGTTCCTAGCTATGTATCTACTAGTACACGAGTTGAGAATAGTGTGATCGCCACTAGACTGTACCCTAAACCTTTACCTTGGGTTGGTATAGAATATAGATTACCTTCGAAGTTACATGTCGAAATCTAGTGTTTTTGGTCTGAAAAATTTAGTTATCTCAGTTTCCAGTAGAGTAGTCAAACAATTTACGGGGACGCTAGCGAGTTTAGCGACGTAAACTTCTAGTAAGGTTGTAAACCTTACCTCTGTCTGTTAGTTACATTATTGTATGAAAATTGAATTCTGAGCCCTAGCCACGAGTTTACGACGCTATACTCGATAGCGTTTCCGTTATTAAATAACCCTACCGTTAACTACGAGAACTAAATTTTCAAACCAAAAGTGCTATTGACTGCGATTAGTAAATTACTAGAAATTTATTAGAAATAGAAACAGAAAATTATTAGAAAGTAGTCTATAGCAACTTATGGTTAAGGCTCTGAGCCCCTACCAAGAGTTTAAGGCTTGTTGAGTTTACTATGTTCGTTAGCGTCTACGTAAATTATTTGTAAGAAAACTGAATAGCGTCTATTGGTAACTAAGATCACTAAACTTTAAGACCAAAAGCGCTATAGATGTCGATACATTAATTATTACTGAACGTAATCAATACCAACTTATAGTGAAGGCTCGAAAGGTTTTTAACTATTGTCATCTCTTTCTTTGTTTTCTAAAAAGTAGTTATTTTATGTTTAGCTTTATTACAGTAAGGATAGGAAGGCCTCTGTGGTCTAGCGGTCCGGGTGTTGGACTTGACTGCATGAGGTCCCGGGTTCGAATCCCAGGTCGGCCAACAAAAAGAAAATTGGATTTTTCCAATTTTCTAACAAAAAAAATGTTGGTCGGGATTGGAAATGTGCCCGGTTGGCGATAGGCTTGCCACCTCTCACATTGTGGGACTTAGTATCTTCGGCTAGTCGCGGGTGCCTTGGTTGTACCTCTGCCTACCTCTTCGGGGATATGGGCGTGAAGATACAGTAAGGATTCACCTTAAAAACTAACTTCTTTAATATCTGTTCTGTGGAGAATGGGTGTGGGTTGTAAATAATATAAGAACATATTAAACAATAGTTTTATTTCACTAAGTAATGCATTACATGCTATTATGAATTGTCTTGGACAAATACATCTTTGTAAAGGTATTATCGAATAGTGACACTAAGCACCAAGTATTTAGAAATAGTTACATATTTAGGTAGACAGTAAACATTTAATGACAAAATAAAGAAAAAAACTTAAAACATATACATTCTGACATAACTTTTGAAGGTTTAACTGTGACCGCATAGGGGGATGTTAGGTAGGGAAAAAATGGAGCCTGGGAGCAAAAGTTAGTAAAAATAATCAAAATTATTACGGTAAGATTACACTTGCACTATTCCGATAACTATATTTTATTCCTCTAAAATTAGCAACTCTGTTTCGCTTTCACGGAATATCAGGGCTATATTATAATATTTATACTAATACCAGCTGACCCCGCAACGTTGTTTTGCCATGTAACTAATTAAATGACGATTGATCAGTTATCGACCCGGGATAAAAAATGACTATTAAAAAATAGGGGTTGGTGATAAAAGTTTATTAGAACAAACAAGCAAGTCCCCTTCAAAGGCTCCTAAGCATCATAGCCTACTGACACCATAGATAGATAAATAAATAAGTTCCTGGAGTAATTACAGAAATCCATCTAATCCCGTAGTAAGCAAATTATGTGCTTGTGTAAATTATGGGTGTTAGTCAACAATTTTTTTTTATGATATTGGAAGGCAAACAAGCAGACGGATTTCCTGATGGTAAGAATTTCACGCCGCCTAGAGACACCAAAGGTGGTAATGGTACGTTGCCAACCTGAGGCCGGGACGTTAGGCCTCGAGCAAAAGTAAGTTTACCGGCTACCTTACCTTCCGAACCGAAACACGTCAACGGAAGAATTGGACTTTATGGGGGCAGGAATAGGTAAGGCGGTGGTACCAATATGGGTAAGTCGCTGCGAAACTCTACCACTTAGTCAGATGTCACGGTGTTAGTGACTATGCTCGCCTTTTACGAGCTGCCTGGCAGGAAAGCAGATGGTCTATTCTGCCAAGGAACCCGGACCAACACGGGGAAAAAGCATGTAGCAGCGGAAAAGTTGTAGCATTTGTAACACTTGCTATGTTTCTAATATTAATTCACTATCTGTTTATCCGTGGCTTCTTTATAAATGACGAATGCGCCAAAGAAAATACTACTTCAGAGAGATTCATTCAAACCTAATAAATAACCAGCGAATAATAAGTCCCAATAGTCATGTCATAGGTGCAAAGCTACTTAAAACGACTATAGCAACAATTCATGATAGAATACATTATACAACAATAGTTTTGTCTTAAGAATAAAAAAAAAAATGCGATAAAACGTCTAGGAACATTAACTTAAAATATGAAATCCTACTACAAGTACACTTGATATGTTACTGCGAAAGCACGAACTAAGGTAAATTTTAAGATATACCAAATTTTAAGAGTGGAAGTCCGAATTGTAGGGCTACTCTTGACACTCGATTTCACGCAAAATGGAAATTAGAATCCGATATGTCGTTTTAGATAATCCTGGATTATTAGCGCATTATTAACATTTAGTTCCATAAAATTCAACGAATCCGATAAAAAAAGTATTATGAACTAAATGTTACTAATTTGCTAGTATTTTAAGGGTAGGTAGGTACCTTAAATGAAATATTAGATTTCAATTCCTAATATTGCATAGATCGACATTCAAAAGTAACTCAAAAGTAATTCAAAAGTTGATAAATCTGAAGATCTACTAGAAAAAACTAAGAGAGACAAAAAAGCTCGTGCTTTTGCAGTAACAGCCATATCACATATTAAAGCCGTATGGCTTAAATCCATCAACCACTCTGCAAATTCATACATACGAGAAATCTTACGTCTTTTTTCTCTTTCATATGGCATAATAAAGAACAGGACAACTATTATCAGTTGCAATCAAGGATTACGTTTCGCGTGTTTCTTTGTCTCTACATGTGACCTTTAAAAAACATGGCGGCTATGAGACGGGCATTGCCTTTTTTTCATTTATTACCCATATTTACCGAAATATCGGTAATAAATGAAAGTTCTTTAAAAAATCCAAAATATTTAGTGGGTACGGTTACTTTTCGGGCTTTTTCGTTTTAACGACAAAATAAATAAATAAAAAAAAACAAAAATATTTTTTTTCTCTTACAAACAGTTTAACAGAACTTATATTCAAAACCAAATAACATAGTAAGAGACTGGTGTCTGCAACTAGAATACCCTGTGCGAGCAGATCACCAACGATACGTTTATTTTCACGTTTCGTTCTGTAATACCAGCAAGAAAGAGATGAAAAAACATGCGACACCTCGGAAGTATGAAAATGCGTTAAGGAAACCTTAAACTACGTCACTGTCTCTCATTTTCAACATTCTTGCATTGTAAGTTTCGCAAAAATATTGAAAATATTTATTCAACATTTTGGCAAGAGGATGGGCTAACAATTGTAAAATTTGTATGACGTAGTTTACGGGTGGTCCTTTACTGTCGCGTCATATTAATAAGCCCAGAGCACGGGTTCACAATTTTAATAACATTTATTTTTTTCATGGTGGAATTCCGTCGTACAGACACGTTTTCAATAAGTATTTTAAAAAATGCGGGAATTTAATACTCGTTCATACTTTAAAACAATAGAAACCACTTTTTGTGCTTATGAAAAGTCCAGTATCTTAGCAATCTAACATCAGATGATTCTTGACCGGCGATTCAAGAGTCATCTGATGTTAAATTGCTTATATTCAATTAATTTCATCTTATTTGTAACAGCTTACAGTGTTGGCATTACATAAAAAATCTATTATTTCCATGATCAATGTTAATAGTAACAGACTATTACAACAAAGTAGTTTCGAAGATACTTATTAAAAAAAGTATTTTCACGCCCTGTGCCACCGAAAAGGTAGGCAGTACAACCAGGACCCCCACAACTAGCCGAAGACTAAGTCCCAATAACAAACCGAAATCATAACCAATCCCGATCAACGTTATTTTTATTAGTAAATTGAAAAAAAAAAAACATTTACTTTTTGTTGCCCGATTTTCGATCGAACCCGATACTTCAGGAAGTCAAGTCTGACGCCGGACCGCTAGACCATAAAGGCAATATTTTTATACATAACATTGGAATATAGGAATTGAAAAAGGGCATGGACGAGTATGTATTCTATCCTGCAGTCACAACTCATAAAGAATTGGTATTTTACTGTACTTTGCACATTAAATGTTTATTCGACGAGCCATACTCTGAGCTTACCAAGAGAAAGTCAGTCTTAACAATCGTATTACTTACAATTAAACAAATAATCTATAATTGGAGGCCAAACGCCATCTTTGTCTATCTAAAATGGGTTACCTACTTGAAGCTAAAAACTAAAGGTTTTTCAAAAACTATTAAAAACAAGAAATAAAATGTATTTTAACTGTTACAAACCTCAAAAATTCTAACAAAGCGCAAAATAGCCAAAAATGAATTCAGCATAATTTATAGTGGTCTACAATAATATTTATATACACATACATACGTGAGACATGGGGCTCTCCGTTATTAAATAAATGTAAGAAATTAAAAAGCAAAGTTAGAAATTATTTGTGAAAAAGAAAATTCATGTACCTGTTTATTTTTCGCAGTAATTTAACGTCGCAATATGAAGACGTCGATTTAACAATCCCTCGCAGTAAAATCGTTAGCGGTAGAGTTTTTCGATGTAACGAAATGGAGATGTCGCTGAAAGGTTTTCGAAAAAAACAAAATTCGATGTTATGGTTTTCGCACTCAAGTAGGTAACCCATCTAAAACATACTTCTCAAAATATAAAAATAATTGTTGTTTTTATGAATGTTAATAATTCGTTAGCATTGTGTTCAAGAGTACAAAATCACAAATCCAATTTCAATTTGAATAAAATCGATATTTAAGAGGTCTACCTATCGGACAAATTTATTTGGCCTTCCCATTTTGAGGTGCTATTTATCAATTATCACTGAGTGATTTTGATATCATTTGTGATATAATCATTACCAGGAATCAAACTCATTAATGAGATAAAAACTGGTTATGGATATGTCATTTTCAGTGACATTAAAATCAATAGGTGAAATTACAAAAGTTGTATCCTTGATTTTGCAAAATCTTAAGGCCTAGACTATTCATGTAGCTAAATTTCAATTGCCACCAACTCCACAAATAAAAAATCATATATAAGATTGAATACCATTCGATCATAAGTATAGTCATGTTTGAATTAGCAACACTTATTTCATGTACAACCAAACTTATGTTAAATTTAGAATGTAACGGCCAATTCAATATAAAATACCACACATTTACATACATACAACCACAGTACAAATATGGAACAATATAGAAATTAAGCATAGTTGTTAAAATACTTACCTACACTCTATTGAAGCAATAGAAATGTTTTGTTATTTTTTTTTATCAATCGAATTTTGCAATAACCTTTTAGTTTACAATCTATATATTAATACGTGATGACAAAACTTTGGACCCCTTTTTACGAAAAATGCGCGAAGGGAGGAGTATGAAATTTGGCACGCTTATACTCGTAGTTTATGTGTAGGAGAAGTGCGTAACGCTAATATTTTTTAATAATAATGCTTATAAAGTACATTAAATCAATAAATAATACATTACCCACACTACCATGCACTTGACACACACAAACAAATATATTGATGACACGATAAAAAATTACAGATGGCGCACTAAAAAGTTTGGAAACAAAGTAATTGGTCTTCAGAAATGAAGATGGCGTTCTTATCAATAAGATATTAAAATTTATTATGGTCGGATTACGATTAATGGGCGACCACTAGTAAATCACAAAAACTCACGCTTCGGTTAACCTAAACAAAAGACGAATACAAGAACGCGGAAACAAATGAGAGTGACCACTTTTTTGACTCTACACTCGCTATTGCAGCACCGCAAACCGCTTTAAGGCTTCGACGATGCACATGTTTGTGTTAATGTGCCATTTCGAATGATTGCAGATAGTTTCCATACTGTTTCATATTTTTATTGTGGTACAGTTTATGTAGAAATTTATATATGGGCTTTTAGTACTTATCTTACAGTAACATAACATAAAAGCTTAAAATTTAAAGTACAAGGAGATGGCTACACTTGAAATTTAACGACAAAGTATAATTCGTTTGTGTTAGTAAAATAATGACGTCGTAAACCTGTTCTACGTCCCCGAGATTCCAATTTTCAGCTATTTGATGCAGCATTATAACGTCACTATTACACAAAGATTTTGTACTCATATTTTGTGTGTTTTTTTAAAAACATTTTTACATTACTTTAGTTAATAATAGTTTAAACAGACATTACTTTTTATTTCTTTGAACTTACTTTGAACCTTTTAGAAGTGAATTATTATTCTATTTTGTAATGAGATCATACTACTCACCTTTTTGACTATACATGCATTGTGTATTAACTAACTATATTATGTGTAGAAAAAGAGTCAAAAATATGTTTCGAAAGTTCGATTATCTAGAACAGTGTTTTTAACATTTTTGAGCAATTTTAACTAATTAAAGTAGACGACAACAAAATATTAGTCTTTATCATTTTATTCTGCGTATAAGTGGGATATTAAACATATTTCCAGAAAATGATAACAGTATCAGTTTTTATGGCATACAGTTCTCATGATAAGAGATGTTAAAAACATCGTAAAAGTTAAATACATGCGAAACATAATATTATTTACAATATTATTAATGCGAAAGTCTGTGGGGTTGTCTGTCTGTTGAGCTTTCACGGGTAAACTGCTTGATCGTTTTTGGTAAAAAAATATGCGTATACTTAAAGGCCTGGTTCAAACATGGGCTAGTTTTTTCACCAATCAGCCCGTAAAGAACTACAAAGAGGGATGAAAGTTTGCATTAAAATTTATTTCACGCTGAGACGAAGTCGCGGGTACACAATTATAAGTATTTTGACTATATGTTTTTAGAAACTATCCTTATTTAACTCTACCAACGACGGATAACATTTGAAACTTTTATATCAAATTCGATTATGATTACAGTACTTCATAATATACCAGATGTATACAAACTCCAAACTCAAAATTATTTATCCTAATTCCAAAGCTGTTCAAAAATCACTGTTCTAGATAGACAGATTTTTTAAATATTTTTCAACTACCTACTATTTAGTAACATTTTTAAATATCCCTAATAAATTGAAACACAACTATTTGTGTTGAAAAATTTGCTACTGCTGAGTAGTCAACGATTTTACAAAAACACCACGTTTATAAGACGTCAATATGTGCGCATAAAATATGTCAACCAATCGTAGCGCGCCGCATGTACGCTCGATTGTCTCTGGTTCTTGTTCGTCGTATGCGTGCGCGTCACTTTGCAGTAGGTAAGTACCTACAATTTTTCGATGATATCGTATAACAGATTTTCACATACCTATAGTATAAAGACTAAAAAAAGTACTAGCTGATCTAAAATACGATCACGATCTCTTAGATAAAAAAAAGTATCTTCATGCCCATATCTCCGAACAAGAAGGCTGAGGCACAACCAGGGCACCCACGACTAGCCGAAGACACTAAGTCCCACAGTGTGATAGGTGGCAAAAGCCTATTGCTAACCGGGCACATATCCAATCCCGAGCAACTTTTATTTTATTAGAAAATTGGGAAAAACAAATTTTCTTTTTGTTGCCCGACCCGGGATTCGAACCCGGGACCTCATGCAGTCAACAAAGAGTATATAAATACTACGTAATAAGAGGCGGGACTTCAATAAATACATAGCAAACCCGAATTTGTATAAAGTTTACTTGCAAAATTATATACCCGTATAATTTGAAAGTAAGTCTAAAGGCATTCAGATATAAGGCAACTACTGTCATATGATTTGGGCGAATAAGAAACATAGCAACCTTATTTTTTTATATGAAAGTTGAGCCAAACTGGCAGTCAAGTCCAACACCTGAACCGCTAGACCACAGAGGAGCCTATATTAAAATAGAGCTCATATTCTATTTTAGTAAGCGTACAATGGGCTATTCTGCGCAAACGGATATTAACGACCTATAAACGTGATAAACGTGTATCTATGATTATCATTTATTAGATCATCTACCATATGTACAGATTATTTGATTTTGATTTTATGAAGTTTTAATTTGAAGCCTAACATTTCTGATAAAACTCCCGAGAGCGCGGATAGTATCACCACTTTAGTTATGGTGTAAAGATAATGATTGGCACATATTCCTGATATTTTGAAAGGCGAGTCCAGTTCCTGAAAACAACATACATGTAATGTAGGTTTATTAAAACAAATAACAATAAAGATAACTGAAATATTGTAATAAACTTGACAGATAGAGAATGCCAGGTCGCGTTATGTCCACCTTTGTAAAGTCCGGTCGCCGAACAGAAAGAATTTCGTACAATGACCTCTTTACCTACTGACAGTGGTTGCAAACATGTTTGTAGATTACACTTCAGTGCAAGTTTATAATCTGAAATACTTATAAGATACCTAAAATGAAAAGTATGATTATTGTGTATTCTAATATGTATTTAAAATATCGTGTTGCATTTTATTGTGGCACCTATAAAAAAACCGATGTATTTTGATTTCAATGGGACAAAAGATGCAGAAATCTTTTATATTCCCTTTGAAATCAAATGTTTTTGTTATTTTAAGTTAAAAAAAGGCTATGTTGTTCTTGTGAAAATTAGTAAAAGTAAAAATTATAGAACAAAGCTTGTCGGCATCGTTTGTTTTCGGTAGCTGCTAGTTTGTGGCATCAACAATTCATACGATTTAAGAAGGTGCAAGATTGAATGAGACTGAATAAGTGAACAATTCTTACCATCGCAGGTAAAAGGTTTACAATCCCTTGCGGCCGCGGTCATTGAGTTCGTGCGAGCGAGATGCATAATATTTACGCGGGAGTGAGCGGGACAGTTAATAACAGGTTAATGTACGAAATTCTTTCTGCTCGGCGACCGGACTTTACACAAAGTATAGTGTAATACATCTGTACTAATGCTATAAATCTGAAATAAGCCACAGAACTAATTCTGGTAAAATTTGATATGCTAGATGCATAGTAAGAGATATATAGCATATAGGCTGATTTATTCAACAATTAACCCACAAAAAGACTTGGGGTCTATTTTTTTAAATAAACTGTTCCTTGAAATTTGAAAAATGAACAGTTACTAATTCCAAGTTTTGTGAAGTTTTGGGTATTTAAGTGTTTTGAATATAAATTCAAATACGCCTTGACAATTTAACTAATCAGGAAGCAATCAGGCATGCCAGCATAGTTAATATATATAGGTGTATGTACAACCTATATATATTAACTATGCTGGCATTCACACACATACACACACACACTCACAAGTGTGTGCGTGTGTGTGTGTGTGTGTGTACTCGGTACTGAGAGCACTTACTATATTTGTACCGAGTCGAGGCCAAAAAAATATAAATAGCTTACGAGCTACCTAGCTCTGACACAGAGACCTAGTCTCTCCAAAAAAATCGGAACAAAACTTAATTTTAAGTTGAATAGCATAACTTACATTTATGGTACGAAGAAAATTTTTTTTCATGATATTGGAAGGTAAACAAGCAGACGGATTTTCTGACGGTAAGAAATTCACGCCGCCTAGAGACACCAAAGGTGGTAATGGTGCGTTGCCAACCCGAGGCCGGGATGATAGGCCTCGAGCAAAAGTAAGTTAACCGGCTACCGTACCTTCCAAACCGGAACACGTCATACCATAATGGTGGCAGGAATAGGTAAGGCGGTGGTACCAATCCGGCTGAATCGCTGCGAAACTCTACCACTTAGTCAGATGTCACGGTGTTAGTGACGGTAAGTCTATGGTCGCCTTTTACGAGCTGCCTGTCATTAAGGCAGATGGTCTATTCTGCAAAGGAGCCCGGACCAACACGGGCGAAACTTTTAATAAAGATACATACCAAGTCCTTTACGGGGTAGGCTAAGAGTTTATAATGCTAAATGTCATGGACCTTGCGATCATGTCCTGCCTGGCAATCTCCACATTAATAACCATTATCATTTTTATATGCTGCGGGTAATAGCTAGATAATGCTATAAAAGCGTAAGTTATTTCGAAGTAAGTTTGTTACTTTAAAGTAAAGGTGTTAATTAAATTTATTTCCATACTTGCACATCTGTTTATGTGTATTAGTATCGTTGACAAACATTCGTACCATTAAAACATTGGCACAATATTTATTTATTGTTATTGAGTTAAACAAGCGTTCACGATTAAAAACAATAAACAAATTAGTGTAATTGTAATTGTTCAAATAGTTTATACATTAAATAAATAATAAATATCCCCGGACAAGTTACACAAATTGAATTTAACCCCAAAGTAAGCAAAATGTATGCTTGTGTAATAGGTGTTAGTCAACGATACTAATATGTATATTAATACGTGATGCCAAAACTTTGGACCCCTTTTTACGAAAATTGCGCGGACACAGAATCATAAAATTTGGCACTCTTATAGTTTATGTATAGGAGAAGTGCAGAACGCTAATATTTTTCAATAATAATGCCTTTAAAGTACATTAAATCAATAAATAAAACATTACCCACACTACCATGCATTTGACACACACAAACAAATATATTGATGATAACGATAAAAGATCACAGATGGCGCACTAAAAGTTTGGAAACAAAGTAGTTGGTCTTGAGAAATGAAGATGGCGTTATTATCAACAAGATATTAAAATTTATTATTGTCGAATTTCGACCAACAGGCGACCACTAGTACATAGAAATACTTAAGAAGATACCATAATAAACTAAATAAGCACCATTAACAAATCAGTCATTGCATACTGCTGCAAATACAAAAATACCCAAAAAGTAGTCAAAATGAAAATAAAATCACTAAAAATAATGATCAAGATAATTTCGAACCTTACCCAAATATCATACAATAAACACTTACTTTAAGTAAGTCAGCGGCAAGTTTGAGCACGTTATTGGCGACGGTCAGCTGTTCCTTACTTTCCGGGCGCTGTTCTATCGCCAGATGGAGGTTGATCTGCTCAGTCAGTATGGCGGAGAGACATCCGCGGTATTTGCGATTCACGTTACTGCCCAGCGTCAGGAGCCGCAGCAGGTATATACCGAGACAACAACTCCACACCATCGCTTCTAGAAGCCACCCTCTTTCTATCGTCACGGAATCCTTAAACAAGTCATCATATTATAAGAAAAAAAGTAAAATAATATAGGTTTTTTTTCAAAAAAAAAAAAAGTACCTTCACGCTCATATCCCCGAATAGGTAGGCAGAGACACAACCAGGGCAACCACGATTAGCCGAAGACCGTGAGTCCCACATTGTGATAGGTGCCAAGCCTATCGCCAACCGGGCACATATATTAGATATTTTTATTAAAAACTCGGGCAACGTTATTTTTATCAGAAATGTGTAAATATACATTTTCTAACAATGACTTAAATGACTTTGATTTTCAATGTTATGGGAAGTTTACTCATGCTTTGCTCCTATGAACTATTCAATAAAAAAAAAAAAGACTTATATACGTACGTCCGCTACTTAGCTGCTCAATTTATTGATTTCACTGATTAAAACGGAAAAAAAATCAATAAAAAGTAACTAATAAATATAAATAAACTAAATATTCAATAAAAAGTAATATGTTTTAGTGTGCTTTCTGCACACTAAAACATCGAAAACAATATT
>NJDC01005304.1:207797-233649 GCA_002245475.1 Calephelis virginiensis
TAATTATATATTAAATATATATATTATATATTAAAATTAATAATTTTTGTAGGGATATCTTCAGGTGTACTGAACACTTACTAAAACAAAAAAAAACTGCAAAAAAACGTCTCCAATCATTTCATTATCACGTCGCGATTTCATAATTCTTTGTACATAATTGTCTATCTTGAGGTGATCATTAATATATAATTATTTCAAGACGAAAACTTAAAAATGGACGTATTATTAAGTTAAACTCAAAAATCACTAGTCGGATCCTGATAAAATTAATATAGGACGACCTCGAAAGAAAATGATCAAAATCGACTTAATGTTTTTTTTTATACAAGAGGAGGCAAACGAGCAAGCAAGTTTAAGTGTTGGTAATCAGGTAGTCCCGTAACAAAATACAAAACAACATAGTCGAATTGAGAACCTTTTTTAGAGTCGGTTAAAAAGGACTTCAATATAACGTTGTAACGTTGGTAAGTAAACAAAAACACGTTTTAATAAGTATAACTCAAAAACTCCACTGCTCGGATTTTGATTACATTCAAACAAACAAACAAGTACCAACCGTGAAGCATACGCTATCAAACAAAAAAAATATCAACAAAATGGGTCTACTCAGTAAGAAGTTCCGACCTAACACAAAACAAACACGTAGTCGAATTCAGAATCTGATAACTTTTCAGAAATCGTTAAACAAAAGTCGTTTGATCGAGTGGCTAGCGAGAGGCTCGGGATCGATTCCCGACGGGGGCATACATTTGTGTGATGAAAATTTAGATGTCTGCATTTCCAGGTCTGGGTGTTTGTTAAATTTATTCTGGTATCTATTTAAGTATTTCTATGTATCAGTATCACTGACTAACACCCAAAACACAAGCATATAATTTCCTTACTTTAGGGTTAGACTCAATTTGTGTAACTTGTCAAAGGATATTTGTTATTGTTTATTTATTTAAGGTTACTACTTACCCTCAGCAGTTGAGCACTGACGCATGCAAGTAAGGTGAGCGTTATCATGAATGCAGCGGATACTATCACATCTACAGATCGCTGAGGACCGCGCCGCTAAAATAAAATATACAATAAATATATAATTAATTAATAAATTAACTCTTTATTGCGCACAATTAAAGTTACAAAATAAGTACAATTAAGTACTAACAACAGCAAATGATTACTGTTTTTAGTGCACAAAATGCGGTCTTAACGCCAAACAAAGCTGTCACTATCAGACAACCTTTTTGTCTGAGGATACTATATAAACATAGGTTCAGTAGGTAAAGAGATTAAACATACAAAACTATAACATAAAATTACAAAATTAATAGTAACAATAAGGAGAAAGAAAATAATTAACTACAAAGATTTTCTGTGTTTAAAATAGTGAAAATTTGTCCTAAGCGCGGGAAATGTGCTAAAATTACATATCTTAATAAAGTTATATTTAAGTTATATTTATACAAAAAAAAAAAACTGCGAGTTGGTCCGGGTCTATTATAAACGACGGTATGCATCCAAACGACTTTATCGATGGATCTCAAAATATGGTAGACAAAAATTACCTATATAGAAGAATACCAACGCCAATGATTTTGACAACGCTCTAGTGATCCTTAGACTAGATACAGTAACATTATTTATTATTTAAGTATTATATAGTAAATTTTAGTATTATATTATTTTAGATTATTTATTTTAGTGTCTGTATAGGTACAGTAAACAAACAAAATATTTGACCCCGTACAATACTTTCAGAATACAATAAGGGTTCAAATATGTATTTCGTTTTCTTACTGTACTAGATTGAAAACGCTTAAATCCCATTGCTGTAAGCCATTCAAAGAATTGTATTACCTTCTGTTCAGTACGTCTTATATATGATACGAATGTAGACTGACAAACATTCATATGACTCCATAGATTTTAAAGAAAGAAAAAATTTCGCCCCATACAGGATTTGAACCTGTAACCTTTCGTCTCAAGCCGACGAATGCTAAGAGATACTCAATAAAATCAACATACCACTACAATATATTAAAGATTACAAAATCCAAAAACATTGGTAACAAAAGTTTAAAACGCGAATATAAAAAATGATATACAGTTGTAAAGGAAGCGCTACCCATAACCATAAACCGAAAACCATTTTTCGAGTGTATTTTCGACCTTGAAGTCAAAAATAATATTTTCTAATTACAGCACGAAGTTATCCGTCGGTTGTGATCGAATTTATTAAAATTAATTACATTTACAATTATTTTTAATAAGCAAGTAAAGCATACGTATAGCTATAATTGGGTGGGTAGTCTGTTATCACGTTTTTTTTGGTATTTCTTGTAATTGCTTTGTTTGTACTCTCATTATTGCAAAACATTTTCGGCACCTATTTAGAAAATGTCTGAATATAGGTAATTAGTTTGAAGTAGTACCGTTATTATTTTAAAACTTTAGATTAAGTAACATGTTTATTTCTTTATTTTAAAGTTATTTACATAAACTTAATAATTGTCTTTTTTATACAGTATTTTTCCCACTGATATTTGTGAAATAGCACATTTAAACACTACAAACTCAAGCAGTAGAAGTAGTTTTAAACAATGTAACAATATAATTAATGTACCATTGTCATGGTTGTTTATATGTAACATTTGATAATTCAATAGCCAGCAACAACAGTATGTATATCTATTCAATGCTAATACTACTAATACTATTAATCATAATCAGCAAACTGAAGCAAAATAACGTCGACATAAAACATGATTCATAAAACTATTTAATTTTGCTAGTGGTCGCCCATTGGTCGAAATTCGACCATAATAAATTTTAATAACTTTTTGATAAGAACGCCATCTTCATTTCTCAAGACCAACTACTTTGTTTCCAAACTTTTTAGTGCGCCATCTGTGATCTTTTATCGTTATCATCAATATATTTGTACGTGTGTGTCAAATTCATGGTAGTGTGGGTAATGTTTTATTTATTGATTTAATGTACTTTATAAGCATTATTAATGAAAAATATTAGCGTTCTGCACTTCTCCTACACATAAACTATAAGTGTGCCAAATTTTATGATTCTGGGTCCGCGCAATTTTAGAAAAAAGGGGTCCAAAATTTTGGGATCACGTATTAATATATAGATATATTTAGACATTTGAGACCATAGCGATCCCCTTTAAAAATTCTGTCTATAGCCTATTTAGAATTTCATAACAATGTCGTTGAAATAAACAAAAAAATACTCATTAATAAGAGAATACCATCTAAACTATTATATGATTCTCAAAGTAATCCCGTAATAAACACACGAAAAAAAAATGTTTCAGAAAAAATAAGAAACTCCTATTTTTTATTGCATTAAAAAATAAAAGAAAATTAAAGGCTTACCCTTAAATAGGATCGAGTAGATAACCAAGTCTTGATATTCCTCACAGTGTTCAGTCTGAAGTGAGGCAACTCGGACTTGCGAGCTCGTCTCGCTGAAGTGAGATGAGAGAAAAGCTTCGCATAGAGGAACCTTTGTTTGAAAGCCCGCTCCGCCACAGCCAAGAGGAAGAACACAAGACCACTTAACGCGAACCTTAGTATACAGGATAGGATGTTTGTTGATACTTCCCTGTAACATTAGCATTTTTTTAACTCGCTTGGATAGTAGTGGCTGGATTGGATCAATGGCTCGTCAGTGTTTATTTACATGTTCCGTGTTGGAAGGTAGGGGATGTGGTAAATTTACGAGTGGCCTAAGATCTCATATAAAACCAAAAACGCACCAGTAACATTTATTCTATGGTATCAAATAAATTAACATATTTTTATTTCACGTTAACCTTTAAGAAGCACTTGTGACGAGTATAGACGCGTTTAAATATATATGCGAAAGCTGCCTTTTAAAAAAAGACGCGGATCTTCTCAGTGTGGTTCCGATCCCGTTCCGGGGGTAGTTTAAAAAAATGTTGAAGGGCACAAGTGTTATCTGTATGGACTATACGAATGAAATTATCTGAACCTCAATCTTAGTCGTATCATTAAGAGAGCCGCCAGCGAATTCGCTACCTTTTGATAAAAAAAATAGTATGGATAAATAGAAGGATCACTTGTTTTGGTTATACGTCAATGCTTGACACTGTCGCAGTAACTTTCCGGTTGAGAGGGTAGGATAGCCGGTGAAAATAAAAGGCTATTAGTAAAATATCCCATAGTATCAGCAGTATCTCAATTTTTTACAAAAGACAACAAGGACAGTATCAGCAGGGTGCCGCAGCAGACGCACTTTCGAAAGTAAACACATAAAAAAACAAGCTTGTTAGCTCAGGTTCCAGATTTTGAATTTCACTACATTTTTGAACACCAAAAAATTTTAAGCTCTAACCACGTCCACGTTATTTTTATAATTAAGATTTTTTTATTACACTATTTTTTATCTCCCCTTAAAATTTAAGTGTAAAATTATTTAGGTTTTTTAATATCAACTTACCACATATTATCACCGAAAGCACTAGTAAATATGCAGGAGACAGATCCTTGTGTATAATTGACTACCACTGCAGGTATATAACTAATTAACGAGACATTCTGTAGCTCCTCCTCAGTCTTTGTATCTTGTTCTATCGACACCTAAAATAATTCAAGTGTTACAGATTGGCAACAGGATGATCCAGTTTATTGAAGTAAAACTTTTATGACATCGTCTAAATTTTTTTGGTGTGTGTCGCATGTCGCGTGACGGTGACGTCAGAGCAGCCGAGGTCAATATGGCGTCATCTATAGTTTATAGTTATTGATCAAGTTTCACTTTTATGGTTTTATATAACATATACCGCACAATCCTTTTATGGTATTTTTTTTATTTTACTCAAACGTTCCAACACGAAAAAATTATTTTCATCTGTGTAAGGACTTTTTTGATTCTTTATGTTTTTAAACAGACAGATTTAAAAAAAGACAGATATATAAAGTGGGTTCGAGTGAGACCTAGGGTAGTACATTAAGTACAAATAAAATTAAAAATCAACGTGTTTAAATTTAAATGTGTGTCCTATAAAAGTTTTTGTTGTTATATAAATAGCAGTGTCTTAGTTAGATTTTCATAAAATAAAAAGTATTGGGTAAGTGTTCCGTTATGATAAAAGTTTGGGAACCCCTGGCCGTACCTGCACGAGCCTGGCAGCGGGCGGCGCGAGCGCGACGAGCGCGGCCATGGCGAGTCCGGCCCAGGCGCCGCCGGCTGTGGCGAGCGCCCGCTCGGCGCGCGCCACCACGTACCAGCTGATGTCCACCGCCGACAGCTCCGCGCGGAGCACAGACCCGCGCTCCCACATCGTGCACTTCACTGGGAACATACAACACTTTTAAGAAAAAAATACGCTGAATTTGAACCCCCTCCTCTCCACTCTTGCTGAGGTTTGGTTTTTAATCTCAGTCACGGAAAATGTGCAAAATTAAAAAATGTAGACAGAGCCTAGAAGTCCTTTCATACAATTGAAAAATCTGTCGTATATTTGTATAAGCTGTTTATTTATTTATTTATTTTTTTGAATTGGCTAATATGTTGCTTACCGCGAGGTTATTACAACTTCACCGGGCTATTTTGGACCGAGCACAGTGCTCAGCCCAAGACATCTATATTTAAATGGATTGGACTGTTCCCTATAACGCCAGCAACAAGGGCTGTCTACCGGGAGACCGTACCTCGAATTGGTGCTGCGTTCTGGTTACTGGGTGGACTTGATGGAAGAGTAGTGGTGGCTCGTCGCTCGGGGATCGGCGTTGGGAGCAAGAGATGTCTTCGTCATCGAGACTGGCGGCGACGGTGTAAAGTGATGTTTTGTGGATTTGTGTTCGGGTTGGGAGGGAGTCTTGCGTTAGCCACGGTTATTGGGTCCGGAGGATCCGATAACACGTGGCGGGGCCTTCTATGTTTGGTGGGCACGTTCGCGGCTGGTGTGTAGTCACACGCGGGTGCTAACACCGGGTTGGGGTGGGTAGCCGTTATTTCAAAGTAGCGTTCCGATAGTTCTTTGAAATGCTGCGCTATTGTGGGTAAATCTAGGTCCCGATGTAGGTCTCCGTTGCGGACGTACCACGGACTACCGGTGGCAGTATGCATGAACCTACTTTGGACTACTGGTAGCTTTTCAAGGTGGGACGGGTGCGTATGTGCGAAGGCTACACTTGCGTAAGCTAAGATTGGTCTAACACAGGTTTTTTAAAGTGTTTTATTAATAAAAACAGTAAAATGTCACTTCGTAACAAAGTTTATTAATAAGATAATAGAGACGGCTAAGTACGAACTTAGCTTTGTTAGTGACACGTGATATGTGCGGTTTGAACGACATATGATCATCTAGAATAACTCCTAGGTGTTTTTTTGATTTTTCCCAGGGGATTATTCTATCGAACATTTTGATAGTACTCGGATTTCGATAGGGTCTCATCCGTTCGCATGGCCTAGGGTTATAATATAATCGGGTTAGATTAAAGTACACCGCTCCACTTTTATCGGGGTTCACTTCTATACGCCACTTCCTGAACCAGTCGCCCAGGAGAGTGGCCGCGTTACGGAGAAGGTAGCCTATTTGCTTACCGCGACGGTGGGATGCATATAGAGCCGCGTCGTCCGCGAAGAGGGCTACGTGAACGCGCGGCGGTCGGGGTACGTCGTTCGTGTACAGGGTGTATAATAGAGGTGAGAGTACTGAGCCCTGTGGCACTCCTGTCTCTAGGGGCCAACTACTAGAGAGTGTCGCTTCTACACGAAATCTGAACTTACGATTCGACAAGTAGTCTCGGATGATGAGTTCTAGTCTGTCTGGCACGCCAATTTCGTAGAGCTTATACATTAGGCCGTTGTGCCAGACCTTATCGAACACCTTGCCCATGTCGAAGAATATCGCTCCCGTATATATGGGTAGTCGTCTATTCAGGCCGACTAATAGAAGCTCAGTGAGGCGGTGCACTTGATTTGTACATGAATGGGCTTCCCTCAAACCAAATTGTTCATCCATTAACAAATGTTTCTCGGCTACGACCGTATTAAGGCGGGCGAGGATAAGATTTGAGATACCTTCAGGCCCCGGGGCCTTTTTGTTGTTAAGATCTTTAATTTACACAACAGAAAATAAGTTGGGCCATCTGTTCAAATGTGACGCGATGACCAAGGGATATAATGATTATATATAAATAAGATTTGTAATCAACTGCAACCTTAAAAACTTAACAAACCCATACCTGTATCACTAGAAGGGTCCAATATAGCGAAGGGATCCCAAGAAGAATCTCCTGTATAGTGAAATCCAACATCCGAATGACCGGCTTCGGATTGTGAGCCATAGCTACTTTCTTCGCCTAGAAAATACATTCCGCTATACTAAAGACCCAGATAACCAAGTATATGAATATTTAAAAATATCAAAAAGCTAGCTGTAGCTAGTAGTAAACAAAAGATAGTAGTAATTCTAGGTGACGAACTTGAACTAATTGTTTCTTTTTAGATTTTTTCAGAAAAAAACCAGTTATTATCTGGTTTTCAATGAGTATTTAAGGAATGGATATCTAATTAAAATTTAATACATAGAAGCGGAAACAAAACTAATTTAAAACTTAGTATACAACATACAAAATCACATCGACTTTTTTAAATTAGTTGCAAAAGATCTATTCACAGGATAAGTTCTAATTGTATTTTAAATCTTATTTTAACTTCATCTATTTACAGGTGTACAACAATATAATAAATATCTGCATAAATAAAAAAATCAAAGGTTGCATACTATTGTTAATGAAATAAGGGCCCATCCATAAACAATGTCACATAAATATTATTATTTTTGACTCTTTTCACTACCACTGTAAAAGATTTGCCATGATGAGATAAGTCCCTTTCAGGTTTTTGAAGTCAATTACCAAAATCTAAAGGAGAGAGAGAGAGGCCGGTACATTAGAGTGACAGTTAGTAATATTTGGAAATAACATCAGTTCTTTGTTTGGAGTATAACCTCCAGTAGCAGCCTATAGCCTAATGGTCGCGACATTTAAGAGCAACAGGGCACTTGGAAAACTAACTTTAGGAACATTGCGATGCTGCGTCCAAAGAGTATATAAATACTACGTAATAAGAGGCGGGACTTCCATAGATACATAGCAAACCCGAATTTGTATAAAGTTTACTTGAAAGAGTATAACCCGTATAATTTGAAAGTAAGTCCAAATGCCAAAACGCCAAAAGTGTCATATGATTTGGGCGAATAAAAAACATAGCAAACTTATTTTTAGTTTTTGATATGAAAGTTGCGCTAAACTGGCTGCGTCTTTTGCAAATGGCGCGCACTCAACAACCAATAACAAACCCGCACAATTATATTCTTGCCGTGAGTTATATTTTGCTGAGATATTGTACATTTTATTCAGAATTGAGATTTTTTGGAGATACATTAAGTAACACAGATATCGGACCCCCATACAATCCTACTTGTACAACTTACAAAACATGTAAAAATTCTATGCACGCTTTACCACTCTGTGTTGTTAATTTGATAATCTCCCTCTAAAATATAATTTACAGATGATCCCTTCGACTATAGCTAATATTAAATTCAACACGAAAATGCGACAATTTTATTTGTTATTAAAAAATCTTACTATTAGTGATTTGGCCAACCCAGTCCGACATGGTATGATGCGATGGCAGAGCGATAGATGGCGCTGAAGCAGAGCATTCACCGTCGGATGAAGAAGTTTGATAGTTTTCTAATTTCTAGAGAAATTATGTTTTAATTAAATTATGATCAGCATAAATTAGTTACGCATTCAAGGAATAATAAATAGGAAACAAAATAAAGCAACTTAGTGAGAATTATAACAATTATTCTGAAATGTTACGGTAGTAAACACGATGAACAAAATAAAAAGATAAATATTTGGTCAGCAAAAAATTAAAGCCATACTCGAATTTCCAATTAGCACTTTAAACAATAACTAATACATTTATGCGCTGTTTGGAACATATTATCTCTCTTTGAAGTAACATTAATTTTCGGAGTAAATTGTTTCTTCAACAGAATTTAAACTTGTACTCCACGATACTCTGCATTGTATTGTTCTGTATTATGAAAAAGTACAAGTGTTATTTTAAAGTCTGCTTCTTAAATAGCTGTCAAATAAATCATACATCCTTGTTTAAAGCATTAATCAAATGGTAAAAAACAAAAACTGATATTTTACTTGATGAAGAAAATCCAGTTGCTTTTTATCCATAACAATTTATTTTTTTTTTTTTATAGTAAATATATACAGTAAAACAAAGTTTGCCTAATTTTAAATTGTAATATGGAAGAGGAAGCGGTACCTAGAATACAACACTTAGTGTTGGTACTGGTATCAATAATTAAAATATTACTACAATAAAAAATGTATAAATATATTTATAATAAACTCTGTAACACATGTTTCTGGTAATAAAACAATATTATTATTATTATTTAAATCATCAGTTATCTTCATATGTAAAAAATTTTAGTTACATAATTTATAACTCAAGAACGGCTGAACCGAATTGTCTGAAAGTGAATAGGGAGGTAGCGTAGAACAAAGAATACTTTTTATTCCGGTCGACTGTCAAGAAAATAAGAAAAACAACATTTTAATTTTTCCCTATATAAACTGCACAGGTGCGGAACGAAACTCGCAGAAACAGCTAGTTAGTTATAAATTAAGTGATATTAGTGTTGATCTATTTAATATTTGTTATTATATCATAAATTATTTTACACATTAAGTTGCTGTTGCTTGTTAAAAGTCTGAGCAGAATTTATATTGTTTATGATGAGCTACTTCTTAATTTTTTATTGTCTGCTGCTACTGTTTTGTTTTTAGAGGCGTTTCGCCCCGATTTTGAGTAGTACTATGACTTTTAAAGCGATTCAAACAAGCAATTTATGTGGTTTAAAAAGTTAATCTACAACTGTGAGAGAAGTAGGCAGTATATAGATCAATGGATTTTCGTCGGTTGGAGTGAGTGATATTGTGAACCAGTGCGAGTGAACGAAATAAGTGTAGTTTATACTCTATAGTCTATTACATATTTTTAAATAAGACTTCCAAAAAAAATTGTGTAAATTTGACTACCATAATATCATAATTTTTATTTTTGCTGACCAATTTAAATTTTCGTTGTTTAATATAACTTAATTTTTGCAAAGTTGTTGAGCAGACCAGTTAAAAAGAAGGTAACATTAAAGACATTGCTTTGTAACTTCAGAAAACTGCAGTCTAAGGACTTTTAAAATCTAAAATATTTTGTTAAACCTTCACATAAAAATTAGGTGAGAAATGTTTTAATTGTACCCCACGTTTATGACATCTCTATCCCTTGACCATTTTCCTCTCAATTTTTTGACATTACCTATTTATAAACTTACTACTAAATTATAGATTTGTGACAAATGGACTGATGACCAGACACAACAAAATAGTAGGACAGGGTTTTGTCATTAGTTATTAAAATTTAAATGTAAACCAAAATTAATACTATAGTTTACACAGAAATAAAGTTCATTTATTAAGATATTATTTAAGTCAAATTTGTTTAATTTTAGTAAAAGAACGATAAACTATAGTATAGTATGTATATGTTTATGAATTTGACATCTGTCAGATTGGCCTTACTATGTTCTATAAATCAAAAACCATGCTATCATTTCATTTTGAACGTAAGACTACCTGTTTTATTGTGCTCGGAATTCTTTTCACCTTTGACCTAATATTTTAAAAAGTAATAACCAATTAATCATTGCATAGTGACAGAAAAAATATAAAACTTTATCAATTATAACATAGAGTGCAAAAAATTTAAATTTACTTATGAATTATTTGTATTAGAAATTATAAATACTAGAAATTATAAAGAAGGATAAACCGTTCAATTTAATGTTTATAATAATAAATAATTGTCGTTTGTGGAAGCCAATAAAAACATAATAGAAAATTTATTATTACTTATATAATGACGAATATAACATATTTTCTATTTGTTTCTATCCGGTCCCGGAAATTCGTTTCGAAATTCAAGTTTTTGGAAATAGGAAAGAAAGAAAAGGAAGGTATTAAATAACAAATATATTGGAAACGAAAAAAAAAGTTTAGCGTATAAACAATATAAATGATGGTCGTTTCTTAAATCTATTCTAATAATTGTAATTTATAAGGTCTATGTCTAATGAATATGAATCAACAAAATCGTCAATTTTAACTGTTTATATTAAACCAATATAAATAAACAAATAATATAAGTCCAGATAAGATTACATTTCGAATAAATAGACTTGTATTAGATTTAAAAATATATTCAGAGTAAGGTCAAGTACACATTTTACCTTTTCTTTGTCCTTTGTACTTCTGAAATCATCGTCACTAGATTCTTGGTCGACTTTTTTAATCCAAGACTTTCTAAATCGAACCCCGATCCTTTTGGCATCTTTGGGACTAGTTGTTGTTATTGCACTATCAGATTCAGCACCAAGAGACTTTTCTTCGTCTTGTTTACGACTTTCTGTTAAGGAATTGAACCTTTTACATCGAATCATGTCTTTATTTGAGACCTTAGCAACAGTTTCAAGTGTTGCTGTTTCTTCAACAATTTTCTCATTGTCTTTAAAATTCTTAGTTTCTATTTTTGGTTTTGCTATGAGATCTTTAGTTTGATTATCACCATCGCTTCCATTGGAAACGTATCCACTAAGGCTTTCGAAGCCGTCGTCACCATCAAATCGAGAACCATTATGATGTATGTGTCCTACATTAAATGTTTCTAAATATTTTTTTGTCAATATATTAGGTTTATATCGAAATATAGGTCTCGGTACATCCTCTGGGGGTGGAGTGAATGTAACTATTGGTGCGTTTTCATTAGGATTTTTCCATGCCATGTAATCTTCATCGTCAGAATCTTTTATTTTATTTTTGGCTTCCATTTTTTCTTTTGTTAATGGCTCAAGATCAGGCTTTACGTCTTTTATTATTTCTTTTTTTCTTTTTCTGTAACACAAGAAAGTTTATTCAAAAGCAATAGTAGTAATATATTAAATTGACATACTTATCTTTAGAAATGCGTGTCCATTTTAGCTACAAGTAATATTATTCCAAATATGATTTCTGTCACTTAATAAAAATATAAATAAAAAGTAAACCGATAAAAACGATCTATATCAAAAATTAACGCGAACGTAGAAAAAATACTTCAATAATACAGCGTCCCGAAAAATAGATAAAAATTTTAACTCACATTTTTCTTAATCATTTAGTTTAATTGTTTGTGGCAATTACAACATAGAAATTTTAAAACTGTTTTATTTTTACGATACGCAATGTAAAGCGGACAATGCGAGCTCGGCGGATAATTATTGACCACGCATTCAGCTGTACCGACTCGACATCGCTACTTACAGTAGTACTACATGAATTATGTGCTTCGGCTATATTTGTCAAGCTTCGGAAATCAAAATGTATTTTAAAGATATCTATATAGAGTTGTAATTACACATAAGTAATCATTTCGCTTAAAAGTCTAAAAAGATTAAAAATTGTCAAGCCGAAGCGCATAATTTAAATAGTACTACTGTACGTCTAATGAAGTTGTGTTATTTAAATA
Source organism: Calephelis virginiensis (assembly GCA_002245475.1). Taxonomy (NCBI): domain Eukaryota; kingdom Metazoa; phylum Arthropoda; class Insecta; order Lepidoptera; family Riodinidae; genus Calephelis; species Calephelis virginiensis. Next base: position 220,437 of record NJDC01005304.1, read on the forward strand.
ATTTTTGGAATACATTGCTTGTTTTTAGTATTTTTTTTAATTGATCTGAAATTAATTAATTCTTTGATGTTATAGATGGTATAGTAGACATAACATCAAATATTATATTATATAGTATAGTATTAACTGTATATTTAAAAAAACTTGTGTATGTCAGTATATGGCTTAATTTTTCGGGATGCTGTCATTAGCATTCTAGAGATTCGATCTATTGTTCCACAAACACTTAACAAAAAATAAATTATAAACATTGTTGAACAATAATGTAAAAAAATATTCACCTAAGCCCCGCATCAGTGGAATCAGAACGTGACAATCTTCGTCTAAACTTTGAAGGTACAGACAAAGGAGTTTTGCTATGACTAGATGTTGCACCACTTTCTGCTGAGCCCCCACCACTCCCCCCTTCGCAATCGGATCGTGGTTTTCTATAACAATAACCAGACCCAATTAGTTATAAAATCTTTTTTTCCGAATTGTGAACATAGTTAATATTAATATTCAAATGATGCAAATAATAAGCCAAACGGGCATTTGGGAATGAAATTAAAAAAGTGTAGTAACAAAAGGTAGAGATCGTCTAAGCTGCGATGACACGCTCCACTATGTAAGACTACTTCTAGCGAAAAACGAATTAAGGACAGTCACGGTTATGCTTATTAATATGACCAAATCATTTTATATACACATTAATAACCCCCTTACTAATAAAACTTACGCGCTCGTTGATCTGGTGTGTAACTTCCCTTTTCTGGTCTGGTCAACGGGCGCGAAAGTTTTATAAGTTAGGCGGTTTAAATGTACATAGCTGTTATCACGGATAATGTAGGGAGATTACATTTTGTAAGTAAATTTTACACAACATAATATAGTTTTTTTTAAAGAAGTTTATAAAAATAAGCAAAATCCTATGTTAGCGTTTAAGTAATTTCATGTATTTTTCATAGACATATTTTGTAGACATTAATTCAGATAAATCAATTGTATGTAAGCATGAAAAATTGGATTTTAAATTATCATTAGGACCAAAAATTAATATTTAAAAAAATGCGTTCTGAATTCTAGATACTAAATTACTATGATAAGGGAGCAAAGCTGGTCTGCCAGGACCGTGAGGTTTGGCACTCGATACTCTCTGCATACGTCATAAGGGACTTAGCGTGAAGATATGTATGTATGTATGTACTATGATAGCGTAGCTGTATAGCGACGGCACCCGACGCGCCACCAAACGAATCAGTTCGCTGACAGTTATTTGTTTGGCAAAGTCTTAATTAGTTTATATAGATGTGTTAATGAGAATATTATTAACGGATCTTATCTGTGTGTCAATTTATTCAACTGATTTTTTTCAAATAATTGCATCTACATACGTGCAGATTGGTCTTCAATTTTTATAGAAGTGCTGTCATATTGTATGGTACAAGACGTCTGGTATTTCTTAAGTTCGAACAATTAATAAACTAGTTGACCAACAAGCCCGACGAAATTTATTGACATATAGCAGGTAATGTGTTTTGGGTAAATACTATAAATATACTTATATGCGTAAATACGATATTGAGCTTCATTTCAGCTTCGAAGACCTATACTGTTACTTCTACTATGCTATAAATTTAGGGACTTTTCCTGGACTTGGAAAAAGTCTTTTTTTTAAAGAAAAATTTCACCGGGGTCAGGACTTACACCTTATATAGTAGTATACTTATACCGTCTTATTAATAAACATGGACTAACGTAGGAGAAAAATTAAGGTGTATCACATTGTAATAAAGACTATAATAACAGTTTTTAAATAAAATTATTTAATTTAAAATAATTAGAGTTTTAGCTTCCGGTAAGTCCAATTCATTCATAGCACACTATTTTGCCATTTATTTTTGGCGGGAAATTGCAAATTAATTCATTTTATTTGGATTTAAGCATGGATTTTCGCAAAGTAACGCCTTCTTCTATCAAATTTCTACAATAACAGGTTGAGCATTGGAGTACTTTACTCCGTGTTTATTAATAAAACGGATATAGTAATACGAGTATGTACTAACTTACACCTTATTCAGATAATCTAGATTAGATAATAATTTAGATCTCGTGTCTCGATATAAGTTCGGGATAGGTTCCGAAACTTCTTTACCGAAATTTCATCTTATTTTGCAATCTTAGTTTTAGTTGGTTAGTTAGAGATAGGCCTACTAGAGATTTTTTTTGTTAGTATAGTTGTATCAATTTTTAAAAAATAACGATGGATGCCAGGTCACAACAGTAGCACTATCTGCTACCTGAGATAGGATATTGAAATTGGAAGTTTTTGTACCGATATCCTAAAGTATATGTTTTAATGTTATGAACATATAGCTGTTACCCGCAGTTTCGCCTACGCATTGAAGTAGCTCTCCCCGAGAATTCGTATAAATATCTAGCCTATATTGCTCTCCTATTTTTAAACTCTACAAAACCATAATATCGCTATGTTGCGTAAGACAAGGATAAACAACAAGCATACTATCGTACTTGCAATATAAGGATGGACGTAGTTATGGGAATTATGTGGTCGAGTGGTTGTAGTTTTATATGTCGACGACCACGCATAGATACTGCTTCTTTGGTAAATTTTAATAAGCATTTTGATTGTCAGGTCAGGTCTGGTGACTTGTAACTCAAGTCATTACCTACAACAGGCACCAGACTCTCACCTAGGTTTTACTAAGGCTGTTTCAATTAGTTTGTAATCTACTTCAATACCTAAGGTGACAGTAAACAATTTGAATTTGAACTTCCAGTTTCCGAAACGATAATCAATTTTAATCTGAGATTTATCTCTAAGTAACTGCTGTTTAGAAATAACATTAAATAACTGTTCGCATCGGTTTAAAAATCTATACCGAGCTCTTGTTAAGCAGCTGTATTACAAAGAAATAAGTCTTAGATTAAAATTGTTAGGCATTTCGGAAACTGGGGATAAGAAATAACTATATAAATATAATCAATAAGTAGAGAGCGTTAAAGAAGTACGTCGAAGATTCGAGCCTTGTCCGCGGTGAAATATATCTTTTTAAAAAATAAAAAAAATGTGGGTACCTGAAATATCGGGGTAGCTTTCTGCGATATGTCGAGCGAGGATGGACACGTGCTAGCTCCATTTCTGTCGTGCTTACTATCTGAGAGTGAACTATACTCAGCACTATCATAAGCCCCAAAGGTACTATCCAGCTGTACGCCTGTTGTAAAAAAATATATTTAAATAATAAATTATCCATTATATAGCCGCGGGTATGCTAGCATATTCATTTATCCATTTGAATGTAGTGAACAAGCACGCGGCTCTCCTTATAGTAAGAGACATCAGTTGCTTATACACAACATAGATGTTTTTAGTGCGTCATTATCTTATGATTGCTATTGCAAGTTTACCAAACAGCCTCTAGCTCGTTGTCATGTTCCGTACATGACAACGGCAAGCGCTAGAGTTATGGCAGCAGGAACAAGTAAAAAGGCAATCCAGGCGAGCTGGCGCACAGAGATTTATTTATTTGCTTATGTGTTTATAACCATTTTAATCACTAGCAAAGTACTAATAACACAAACTGCAAGCTACTTTCGTTGACTTGGTTTGTATTTAATCTAAAAATGACGAGTTGCATATTATAATAAATACCCATAAACATCGCCTCTGTGGTCTAGCGGTCCAGGTGTTGGACTTGACTTCTTGAGGTCCCGGCTTCGATTCCCGGGTCGGCAACATAAAGACAATTCAGTTTTTCCGATTTTCTAATAAGAAAATGTTGCTCGGGATTGGATATATGCCCGATTGGCGATAGGCTTGCCACCTATCACATTGAGGGACTGGTTGTGCCTCTGCCTACCTCTTCGGGGATATGGGCGTGAAGATACTTTTACCCATAAACATTGAATAATTGGTAATGTATCAGTAGTCTGTACTTATATTCAGAGCCGGATAAACTCCGCAACGCGCCTTTTTCGTCTTAAGAGATTTTAGTATCAATTCTAATTAAAAAAAATCATTGTTGTTGTCATCAGAATATTAATGAAAAGTAGTAAAAAAGGTTCGTTTGTAAACAACGTTCGTGAGCGGGCCCCTAAACATGACGGTGCCGTGGACTCCCTATTGGTGAGTCCGGACCTGGTTATTTTTAATACAATTGACTAATAACAAAATTTTAACATACTTACATCTACATCTATCGAAGAGGGCGCCACAAAGTTAAGAATTATGTTCAAGACTTGCAAAGACCACAACGCTAGGAGAAACCTGGCACATGCTGGTGAAGTCTGCTGTGTCCACCATTGATACAAGGCAGGTAGGAAAAGCAACCGAACAAGAGCGTACCAAATGACTCGGCGCATTCCCAATGTAGGCTTTGCTTTGGGGAAAGACGAACCTAGGTAACAAACAAGTTTATTTTATGTAATAAATGAACAAACAACAATGGCTCTCCTGATGGTATGCCCAACTGTGCCATATACACACCACAGGTGTTATAGGTGCTTCGCTTTCGGGTTGTCAGCCCAACTCTGCAAGTCAAGTCTGCCCTACCGTCCAAACAGGAATATTGGTCATTATGGTGACAGAAACAAGTGTGATGGTGGAACCCTATCCGGTCGAGATGTTGCTCAGTGCTGTATTTCACGAGTGCTGTATTTTACTAGGTGGTAGATTTTCGCAGTGACTCACCCGGATTGGTACCATCGCCTTACCTATTCCTGTCGCCATAACGTCATGACGTATTCCGGTTTGGAGGGTAAGGTAGCCGGTAATCTTACTTTTGCTCGAGGCCTAAGATCCCGGCCTTAGGTTCGCAACGCACCATTACCACCTTTGGTGTTTCTAGGCGGCGTGAATTTCTTACCATCAGATCTTACCATCCGTATGCTTGTTTGCCTTTCAATATCTTAAAAAAAATTAGGTCTTTACATCTGTAATTGGCGTTTTGTAGGGAAGGAACCTAAGTGGAATATTTTTAATGTAATATATTTATTTAATCAAAGTATGAACCATTGTTTCCTATGCACATTTGCTATCTCATAGATTATTCATTTATCCATTTATTAAAAAAACATTCGAACGGGAAAAAAAGTTGCTAGGCAGAAAGGCAGATGTTTTTAGTAGATATATTAGAATATGCGGGGAAATTCAAGATGTTTTCAAAATGATTGCTTTTCCTATTTTAAATATTCCTTAATGGGAATTGTTTTGCACATTGTGTACTTATTCTAAGCTATTCTAATCTGTAGTAGGACTATTATTTGATTAGCTCCAGAACAAACAGATTTTTATGCAAACCTTTATCCCTTATAGTCCTTTGGGGCTGGATTTTTTTAAATACTAGTTTACGTTTGAACTTGGGTTTTTGACTATGTGTATATCATATTTCGTTAAAATCGGTTTAACAATGAAATTGTAACAGACAGACTGTCGTATTTATTATACTAGTATGGAAGTATAAATAACATAAAATCGTTGTTTCGGAAAAAACCGCTCTGCATCAAAATAGGTCCAACCGTTTAGGAGTTATGATGCCACCGCCATACACACACTTAGGAATGCAGGAATGCTCCCACGCATACATGAGCAACTTATACCACCTCTATTAATATTTAATCTATCAATAAGTCACAATTTTGTTTAGAAAATGTCAACTTAATGACTGATTAAACAATAATTGATGTCTTTGAGTGCAGCCCTATGATGTCTATTGCAATTTTCGTTTTCATAAACCTCTTCTTCTTCTTTTGTAAATATGGCTTTCAATGTTTCATAAACTTATAGTAGGGGAGCCCAAGAGGGGATTTTTGGACTAAGGCGCGTCAGATTAAGATATGGGAGATACCCTGTACCATTGTTGAACACCTCCATTGTGTATCAAATCTGTACATAGAGATGCGCATGTAGGGTTGTCTGTCTAATTTTTTTTGGCTTGAAAATATACTCGAGCGTGTCAGATTAAAGTACGGCGGGCTTATTGTATGACAATAAGTCCATGTTTGAATTTTCTGATGATTTGAACAAGACATACGGACTAGGAGGTTCAAAAACTTTCAAAAACCAAGTCATATGTTTTATATTAATTGTCTATTACAGCAATCTGTCTGTTTGACATATTTCTGTCATCGGAGACACATTAGGCTTATATATTATTAATATCTGATGAGTTCGGCTATGATCAAGTGACTGAATTTGCTATTTTAGCTTCGAGGCACTTAACGCACCGCTAAAAAGAAAAACCTTACATGACTATTTTTACTCTCCACTATTTATTCGACAAAGTGCAATAGGTCCCAATAACACATTTCGCATCGCGGGCTCCCCTACTATATTGGAACACTAAAAATAGATAGTGCCTTCAGATAATTTTGTTGATAGTTTTTACTCTTATAATATATTATATGTACAATTTATCATCATAATCATAAATTTTTTAACTAACTCTGACAAAACCTATCCCTTATGTAGCTAGGAATAATCTCAATAATGTCAGCTTTTAAACAAAAAAACCTACATTGGATACAGTCAATTCAATTAGGAGTTATTATGTGGCAGATACACACATGCATTTAAAACTTATAACACCCCTCTTTAATCTATATCAATTAAGGGTTAAAAATGGCAGTAGTATGTCTGATTTGATCTCAGCCCCCTATTTATAACATTTGTAAGGATTCTGATGTCCAAGTAAACAATTTCATACCTCTGACCAAGTCAACATCAATGAGGTATGATCTTGCATGAGATGAAAAATCTACGATGCGGCGACGATATGTGCCTTTCATCAACAACTGCTCAACCATAGTCTCCCATTCCTCCTTATCATAGGAACTAATTTTCTTTTGGTACCTAAAATGAGGTCATTGATAAAATGTTGTTGTTGTGTACTCAACAAATAGATAACAATAGTAACAAATAATATGATATTACCATTACAATTAATGGCCGTTTATGTTTGGATGTATAGTTTTATTTTTAGCCTCTTCAAATATTGTTAAGTTTTACAGTTATTTCCATTTATTCCAATCGACTCATATCAAATTTCCTATTAAACTAGGACTGATAGTAACAGTACTACAAAACTCTCATTTGTAAGCCTTGGGATTGAACAGAAAATATATAAAAACTATTTCTGCTAATATTTTACAATGTTTAATTTAATTTAAGATAAATATAAATTTAAGCTATCTAAGTATAGATTAAAGGGAAGCAACTGCACAGTACTAGCATCCCCAGTAACATCTATAGGAGACTATCCAGACAAAAAACATTTTTTTTGTATTTCATTAATATGTAGTATTATTTATTATATTCGATATATTTGATGAAAATAAGATTCGATTAAATTTTATGTATGTATTAATTTGTATTGTTTCCTATATTAAAATAGAAAACTTAAAAAGGGCATTTAACAACATTTATTAAAAGTAACTTAAAAAAAAGATTTTAATAACTTACCAGGCAGCTAGGTGCTTCATGATTTATTCCCTTAAAATCAATACATATAGTGAGCTGAATCCTAAAAAAAGAAACACCTTTGAACAGTTTCACATCTTATTTTGTAAACTTGGCTGTCAAATAAAATCTATTAATAAATTAAAGATAAAATTACTTTAAATCATCACGAACAAAGAATTATTGTTTCGTTGTCGTTTAATATTTAAAAACATTGTTTTTACGAAACCATACACATAACTAATGATTTGTTATGCACAATCAAATTGTCTGCAAATTATTGTTAGTATATTTTTGATAAAAATACACAGCAATACATCGGTCCATCCATTTATTAATATTTACCGTTTCTTCTTCGATTCAAAGTTTATAAATAGAACCAAAAAATATAGTTACGGATAACCAGTGATGATGCGTTGAAGAATTTAATGAAACCATAACAGGTTTTGCAGTTTAGCTTTGTATAGTAAATTAGTATTGTTTATTATTTTTATTAAAAAATATTTCAATTCTCAAATGAAAACACCATCCTAGTCAAGGGAACGTTTGACACTAAAAATTGACAAATTGAAATATTGTTAAGTGACAACTAAGTGACAGCCGTTTGCCGTCAGCTGTCATGTATCAAACTAAAATGGCAGGTAGGCACAAAGAGTATAATATAAATACTACCTACGTAAAAAGAGACGGGACTTCCTATACATAGCAAACCCGAATTTGTATAAAGTTTACTTGAAAAAGTATAACCCCTATAGTTTGAAAGTAAGTATAAAGGCATTTAGAGGGCTGATTATGTAACTCAGTTGCCCACTCTAAATGGAAAAGTGTACAACAAATAACTGTCAAATGACGTGTTTTATATTTGCTATCTCCAGTGACCAATGGAAATACAATAGAGATAGCAAACACAAATGACGTCATTTGATGTACTCTTCTGCAGTTTGAGTTGGCAACTGAGATACATAATCACCCCCCTGGTGTAAGGCAACTACTTAGTGTCATATGATTTGAGCGAATAAAAAACATAGCAAACTTATTTTTTTTATTTTTTAAAAATGAAATTTGCGCCAAACTGGGTAGGCATGCTTCAAAGTAGGTAGGTGCCTACCTACTTTTTAGTTTTTGTTAGTTTTAGGCATAGACGGTAACTATCTGCCTTTATTCAAATTTAATAAATTTGTATTAAGTAAAAGCTTAAATTGTTCAAAACTAGTGAGAGTGGGGGTTATATGTAGATATATTATAGCTATGCAAAGGACTTAAAAAATGTTCTATGGGTGAATTGTGCCATTTATATGTTACGGACATATTATTGACTGAAAGTATGTTGACGCTCGTATCCTGAAGAGGTAGCCACGGCACGAGGACAAGCACGATAGCCGAAGGTACGTTTCGGTTCCACAATGTGTTAAGTGGGAAAGCTATGGCCTACCACGCACCTAACCAATCCCGTGCAAAATATTATTATTATCATTTATTAATATTATTTCTTATTTCCTAAGTTTATATATTTACTTAAAATTGAAAATACATTAAAAATTTAAACACAAAAAATAGAGCCCTAAAGACGGTGGACTGAGTTTTGGCGACATCGAGAGAAAAGATGGTCGAAGTTTTTTCATAATTATTCAATTTCGTGTTAATGTTGAGGAAAATTAGTCAATTTTGGTGGCAGTTTGTACACAAATGAAATAATCATGAAGAAATTAGCGTATCGGATATTTTCTTGTTGCCGCCAAATCTCATTACATGAGCTTGTGTAAAAAGGCCACCGCTTTACCCAAGAGCCTGACATGACTTACTGACGACTTAGGACTGATGACTAATTATAATTGATATAAAAAATAAATATAAAATTTGATGCAAATTTCTACTTGACTAATGGCAAAATACTAACGAGATTGCCAAAACCTAAAGAAAGAAAAGACGGTGGACTTACAACTAAACTGTTAGTGGTCAGTGAGACAGGGAGACAGACTGAGGAATCTCCACAAAATGCGTGACGTCCCCAAAATTGCTGCTTTCTGAATCCGATCCTTAATCCAGGGTTGCAGAGCGAGTCTTTTAAGGCGTGGGTCTAGAGTCTTCGCTATAAGACCGTTTACACACACAACTATTCACAACTATCGCGAAAATTGTTGTTGAGTCAACATCCCACAAGTCGATTACCTCGTGAGCCAAGTCTATGTATTTTGACAATTTTTCCTTCTCATCTTTTACGAGGTTGACGTTACATGGAACAGTGATATCAACACGAAAAGCCCGTCGCACCAACCGATCTACAAGCACGGTGTCAGGCGTATTGGCGACAATAGTCCTGTCCGTGATGACAGACCGGTCATAGAAGAGCTTTACATGATTATTTTCAAGATCTGGCTCCGCTGTAGGTATACTCTGTAAGGCATAATCTGTAAGTAAGGCACTTCAAAACCGAAAAGTCCATATCGAAGAGCAAGTTGCTAGAGGATTATCTTGGCTACTTGGTTATGCCCATGCAAGTACTCGGCGTTGGCAAGATGAGAACGACCGGAAATAATATGTCTAAGAGACTCGCCAGGACGACGGAACGTTCGACTTATGTCAACTGTGCATGAGGGATGCTCATGATGTATTTCCGACAGTAATTCGTTTTCACAACCTCACCGGCAATTGCACTAGCAAAAACCTTTAGTTTCAACAAAAGATCACCGAATCGTAACCTAGGCGTACGTCCTAACCTATCGTAAATCAGGCCCAACGCAAACTTAGTGTATCGACTTTAGGCCCATAAAAATCTGATAAAACTGACAATGTTGTCTTTGCTCTTCCATACGTTTAAGCGATCCTGAGTGCTAAGTACCATCAGTTTATGCCAGTTCTCAGTACCTAAGGAGAGCGGGGTCAATCCATTACCTACTGACACAACATCACGATGCATTTTTCACTCAACATTTGGAAAGTATTCTCTAAGATTGTATACTTCACGGTTATGGAGGTTTTCGGCAATAAGGAAGCCACATCCTCCAGATTTTTGAGGAATATAATTTCATCACAGATGAGCGTTGATGATGCATGCGATATGTTGTCAATAGTTTACGAACTATACACTATAACAGAGTATCTAGTTTTGTCTGAGTCCACCTTAATATACCAAATGTGTATACTAAAACATGCATCACCCAGCTGTTGAAAGAGCGAACCTTACTAGTATTACCCCCTGACAAAAGGCTTTTCAACACTTTTATCAAGTGGTAGAAGAAACCGTTCAATCACCAGCTGTTTAACGTCCTGAGGGCTGATTATGTATCTCTCAACTCAAAGTGTACATCAAATAGCTGTCAAATGACGTCATTTGTGTTTGCTATCGCTATTGTATTTCTGTTGGTCACTGGAGATAGCAAATTTAAAACACGTCATTTAACAGTTATTTGATGTACACTTTACCCAGTGATCATCACTAAAAAGATACATAATCAGCCCCCTGGTCAAGTATACCTAGACCCTTTGGCATGCCGAGATATTTGTAAGTATTGATTTCGGAGAGAGATCTGAGAGATACTCGTATTGTCCCTTTAAGTTGTAAATAGTCGCTGTGTACAACCTTCCTCCGTTGCATATGTTTAATCGCACATTTATCTACGCCAAACTCTATCCTAATGTCACTACTAAATGTATATGTTGCATCAAGGTGTGACATCAAGTCTGGTTTATTTGACGCAAACAACTTGAGATCATCCATCATATAAAAAATATGACAAATAGTCTCACCCCCTCTACGCAACCGATAGCCTAGCTTTAAAGCTAGACAAAACCACAATGGGCTTAAGCTATCACCTTGGAAAATGTCCCGCTTAATCCTTACGGGTTCAGAAATGCAAATGTGATTAGAAATCGAAAAGTTTAGCGGTTGTTGTCGCGGATCTAAATGTTTGAGAAAGGGTGTCCCTGGGGAAGCTAATTGGACCCTCAATACCTTTCTGTGTCCAAGAGGGGACCTTCATGCGGAGGAAGAGGTTGGGCGTTACCTTTTTGCTCACACTGTTATGGAGTTGTCAGAACTTGCTTCCAGTGCTGCATACAAGAAACCATAAACGAGCTTAGAACTGTATCAATATTATATAGTTCCAACACTCGTTACAACCACGTATGAGGTACCGAATCGTAAGCCTTTTTATAATCAATCCAGGCGGTAGCAGTCAATCCATTTATTTTTTTGTTGTTTTTTTTAATGCAAAGAGGTTTTATGAATGGAGAAAAAATAAATGTGATTAGAAATCGAAAAGTTTAGCGGTTGTTGTGGCGGATCTAAATGTTTGAGAAAGGGTGTCCCTGGGGAAGCTAATTGGACCCTCAATACCTTTCTGTGTCCAAGAGGGGACCTTCATGCGGAGGAAGAGGTTGGGCGTTACCTTCTTGCTCATACTATCATGGAGTTGTCAGAACTTGCTTGTTGTACTGTACGGGGTTGCCTGTTGCTACCTGTTGTAACATTGTTGCTCGCCACTTCAGACAATCTGCGGGCCCTATTAAATTGGGCTGCATGAAGGCGATCGCGAGATCCAGCACCACCGATGCAGTGAATGTGTAGCTGGCGAAAACAACGTGTGGTTTAGTCGGTAGGAGTCCAATACAATTCAACACTTCTCCCGAAAGTTGCCGAAATACCGACAACGGATGAGGAATTCAATACCTTTGTTTAAAAAAGGAACACCGTATTCCAGGTCAGCACTGTTTAGCTTTTATAATTAGCAATGCTTTAATAATAATCATTAATTAGTATATTATAAATGCCAGAAAGTGAAAATTAAAAATATTAAAATTGGTTCAACCGCTTTGACGTCAAATACAACATACATACAGCGTATTATAATTTAATATTCTTTGAACTACTTAACTGAGTATGTCCTGTGTGAGTGTTTCGATGTGGCGTCAAAACGGTGGGACCGATTTTAATATTTTTTCAGAGAAACACAAAAAAAGTTAAATATCATAAGCTATTTGGAGATAGATATTTTCCTCCGAATAACTTCATGGTTTCCTAAAGAAATGTAGGGCGATAGTTGAATCTGTTATAAAAAAAAAGAAATTTTTCATAGCCTTTATTTTCGAGCACATAAGTACTTTAGTTATGTTTACAATTATTAAACTTTTAATAGTGATAAAGAACAATAAAAATAAGACATAAAATTTCTTTGAAACTACATCGTAAAATGGTAGATAAAATTTATCTTATACCGACTTACAACTATTCACAAGTTTATCTGTACACTATCTGTCAGTTATTTATATAGCTCTATGGACAAGGCATAGGTTAATGTAAGATTTATTTTTCAAAGAAAGAACAACATTCTCTTTTTATATAGAATTAAATAGCAAACAAGATGATATACGAGTATATTCGATATACGTCGCCTATAAACATTAATCGTCTTATTAATACACAGAGTAATGTATTACATGGTTCAGCCTGGTGTTATAGTCTTTATTACATGATATACAGACTATACCTAATTTCAAATTAATTTTACTCCTGCGCTAATCCGTGTTTAATAATAAGATGTAGCTTTGCCTACTCCAAGCCTTAATTAATCTTTGCATCAGTATGCCAGCTACTCTACTCTCATCGTCGGAACATGACATGTCAAGGCAATAGGTTTTTTATATTATAAGGTAGCGGAGAAGCTCGCGGCTCTATTGATGGAAAGAGATATCCGTGGTCGTTACAGGTGTGTCGATATGCTCTGGTCGGGATGATAGGCCTAGGATTGTACAACT
>NJDC01005304.1:253829-286906 GCA_002245475.1 Calephelis virginiensis
TCCGCCGGCCTATCCTATACCTTATATTTATCCTGTGCACAGATATATTATTGGCAAGCGATAACATAAAAATGGATCAAAATATCAATCTTGGACAGCGAGTTTTGGATTAGGATTGATTATTAATATTGGCCGTAAGTGTGGTAGGATAAGACATGTCTAACAATGGACATAATATCAAGGATATAATTGTTTTGTTTGTGCAAAGTAGAGACATTTTTAAGAAAAAGTGGACCTTTAACTCCCTTGCCTTTTTTTTATGTTATAGGAAGGCAAACAAGCAGACGGACTTCCCGATGGCAAGAAATTCACGCCGCCTAGAGACACCAAAGTTGGTAACGGCGCGTTGCCAACCCGAGGCCGGGATGTCAGGCCTCGAGCAAAAGTAATTTTACCGGCTACCTTACCCTCCGAACCGGAACACGTCATGACGTTATGGCGGCAGGAATAGGTAAGGCGGTTGTACCAATCCAGGCGAGTCGCTGCCAAACTCTACCACCTAGTTGGATGTCACGGTGTTAGTGATGGTAAGCCTATGCTTGCCTGACAAGAAAGGCAGATGGTCTATTCTACAAAGGAGCCCGGACCAACACGGACCAAAATAAGAAAAGAAAACTAATTAATGATAATCTAATTATGTTAAGAGATTGAATAGTTAAAAATAAGCGAATGGCCTACCTTTTGCATGATAGGTCACAAAAAACTGTAGCTAATTTGTGCGTTTACGTTTGCTTGGTCCGTACCTGGCATTATACAAAATTACGAACACAATAACTAAGTACATTGAGTTTTGGCGCCATCGAGATAAAAGATGGTCGAAGTTTTTTCATATTTATTGAATTTCGTGTTTATATTGAGTGAAATTAGTTAATTTTGGTGGCATTTTGGACAATTTTGTTCAGTGAAAGTGCCCAAATAAAATAATCATGCAGAAATTAGCGTAAACGATACGCTAATTTCCTCGTTGCCGCCAAATCTCACTATATGAGCTTGAGTAATGAGGCCAAGGCTTTACTTAAGACCCTGACATGACTTATTGACGACTTATAACTTATGAGTAATTAAAATTGAATCCCGCTTTTTGTAAATTTGATGCAAATTACTACTTGGCTAATGGCAAAATACTAACGTGAATGCCAAAACCTAAAGAAAGAAAGTACATTCTAGACAGCATTGTCGTACGAGTATAATGTCTTGGTAATAAATATAGGTTTCGTAACGTGAATAATTATCAGCTGCTATGGCCTGTAGGCTGTACGCAATGCATAACGAACACTTTCCAAAGGGAAAGCGCGGGCAATATGCGATTAGTGTGCCGCCGTCCAATTAACGGTACTGATAGAATTCTCGGCTACCGTATTTTGTTCACACTACACTTTACGCTATGTCATTGTATTATTTGAATGCTAGAAGGATCAGAACTGAACCTTCATGACGCATCGCTTGTTAGAGTTCATTGGCACAAATCGACCATTGATTTATCGCACAGATGATAACAATACGTAAGTATTCTTGACGTCAAATGACGTATTACATTATAATTTGTGGTCAAAGTTTTGGCGCCATCGAGAGAAAATATGGTCGAAGTTTTTTCATAATTATTGTATTTCGTGTTTATGTTGTGTGAAATTAGTCAATTTTGATGGCATTTTGTACAATTTTGTTCAGTGAAAGTGCACAAATGAAATAATCATGAAGAAATTAGCGTATCATGTATTTATCCGTTGCCGCCAAATCTCACTATATAAGTTTGAGTGATGAGGCCACCGCTTTACTCAAGACCCGTCATGACTTTTATTGACGACTTGTGACTAATTTTGAATAATTGAAATCCGATTTTGGAAAATCGGTTAACTTGATACCAATATGCCTACTTGACTAATGACAAAATGCTAACGCGAATGCCAAATACTAAAGAAAGAAAGAATTTGTGGTCAAATTTAGGATTTAATTAACCAAAAATAACAAATTTGCTACTAAGCTACACTTATTTTCTTTTTGTTACAATATTTCTTTTTAGAATTAAGCAATTTGATATTATTTTATTCAAAATCCCCATTTTATTATTTTCCTTCCATATTACCGCGCTGTCAAACCATAGCAATTAGCATTGTCAAAATTGTTTTTTTTTGTCAAAGTTTACTTACTTACTTACTTACTTATTAATTCTTACTACTTCTTTCAAAGTTGAAAAAGATTTTTAATAGGCAAACAATTTTTTTAGCATTTTTATGATAAAGGCAAACAAGCAAACGGATTTCCTGATGGTATGAAATTCAAGCCACCTAGAGACACCAAAGGTGGTTGACGTTATGGCGGCAGGAATAGGCAAGGTGGTGGTACCAATCCGGACGAGTTGCTGCGAAACTCTACTACCTAGTATGATGTCACGGTGTTCATCGAAAGCCTATGCTCGTCTTTTACGAACAATACTTGGAGCTATTAGCGAAAAAAGTACTTTCTGTTAACAATTGTTGACTTATAGCTGTCATGTGGTTTTATTTTTTTTTAAAGGCAATAGTCAGCGAATAAGCACATGGCTCTCCTGACGGTAAGAGACAGCCGTGAACTATAGATATAGATGTAGTAGGTAGACAGTAGGCATAGACAATTGTGACAATAGACAATTGTGGCTGAAGTGCTAGGCCAACAACACAAGGCCACTGGTTATTTTACTTTTCGGGCTGGAACAGGACATTGTCATTATGGAAACAGGAATAGTAAAGGCGATGGATTCCTACCAAAAGAGCACCACTTCACTCTACCACCAGCGGATACACTCCTACTTACTCTCTTTTCTACAACCAGGGGGGTGGTAACCATAAACTCAAGACAGTGTTACTTCAATATCACTAATTGTAATTGGAGAAAGACAACCTTATACGTACACTATAAAGTTGCTTATAATGGCGGACATTTAGCAAGATGGAAATAATACTGCTATAAGAGTTCATGGTAGAGCCCCTGATATTGGCATACTCACGTGTGTCGTTTATAGCAGGAGGCGCGTCTGCTGGTCGTAGCTGCGCTCGGGCGGCGGTCACCGTCACCAGTAGCACTAGCGACACCAGCACTTGGCTCATCGCATTGCGCCCCTCATGGCGTTGCTGCAACAGATAAATAGATATGCACTGTTTCTTTCTATAATTATATATGCAAGTACGCAATAGCATTTTGACCTCAAATGCATATCATTTGTTACGTAAAACGCCATTTTAAAATAGATTGGCCAATTTGAAACTTAAAGGTTTAAGAGAAGTAGAACTGCAAACGACTGATTTGAATTTCATTGTTATTTAAATTAAAATTAAAAAAAATAAAGTTGTGGGATCTTGATCGCGTAAAATAGGAACGAATGACAAGTGCTTTTATACATATAAAAAATATTATAATTGATTCATCCATTAAAAAGTTGTAAGGTTTATGTTTTTAAAATTTTAAAAAATGTAGAGAAACTGGAAAACTAATTATTATTCAGGTAGTCATATGTTGTCATCGTTTAATATTATTTCGTATGCCAGTTAGAGCAGCTTCAAGGTTCTTCGTTTTTACACATTATTATGTAATTGGATGGTAATGGATGGTATGGATGGTAATCTCTTAAATACTCCTTAATACAGGGATCAATTTTCGGTCAATTTGATATTTTCCATGCCTTTTCTTGCAGTAGCTGTTTAATAAAAAAATCAGAATGACTATATTGTTGAGTTTTACTGTGATCGAACCCGAGACCTCACGGAGTCAAGTCCTACACCAGACAGATACACCACAGAGGCGATACTCGAGTAGGGCAACGAAAACGAATTTTGTTTTTTAATTTCTAATAAAAGCAACGTTGTGACCGATTGGCGATATGCTTGTCACCTATCATATTGTTGGACTTAGTATCTTCGGCAAGTCGTGGATGCTCTAGTTGTACCTCTACCTCTTCTATTAATACCTTAAGATACTTTTTTCTGATGCGATTTGTGGAGTTTGATATCACTGCCCTTTCTGATCCTACAGGCACCGATCTTGTACCGATTTGGCAACGAAGCAACTTTCACAAGATGCGACAACCCTAGACCTATGTCCAGCAGCGGACGTCCTCGAGCTAATGATGATGATGATAAAATCCTAGTCTCATAGCTTGACAACGCAACCTTAACATTTTTCGTGTCTGGGTAACATATTCCTTGTCTTAGCTAATTAATTATCAATGTGCTTAATTGGCTCCTTGTACAATAAAACATGTTAAGGACAGCAATTGAAAAAACACACCAAGCTAATTAAAGCGTGTTATTAAAATATGGACCCCCAGTAGAAACGAAGTTCGTACTGTAATAAGTGTCGAAAAAAGCCTTTTTACACATTTTGCGAACTCGTTCCCATCCTGCTCAGAATGTGTACCGCCCGGAAACTTTGTTCCACAATAATTGAGGGCAGTAAAACTGCAAAAACCGACGCCAACTAAGTATTTCATTGGGTACCACGTCGCGATTTGCTAGTTCTTTTTTCAAAAGATAGGAAATGGTTGCAAAATGGTCCCACGTACATTTCATCAACATATTACTAGTTGTTTTTAAGGTACTACATCTTTAATGAGGTTGTCAAGATAAGTAAAAATGTATGCACTATTAAGTATAACTCAAAAACCACTAGTCGGATCATGATAAAACCTAATGGAGCCATGATAAAACCTAAAGATAGTTTTTAAAAAAGAACCATCAAAATCAGTTGGCTATTAGAAAAGTAATCGCGAAACAAACATAAAAAAACGTACAGTCGGATTGAGAACCTCCTTTTTTGGAGTCAGTAAAAATTTAAAAAGTAAAGCACTTAAAGTTACAGCCAATTAACAACAGTAATAAGATTATCTAAGATTTCTGTAATATGATACGAGTAAGCACTTAAGTGGAAAAAATGCCCCAAAAATACTGCGTCAGACTTAATTACGTATGACCTTGATCTGTAACGAAGAAATTACGCGCTTCTGTTATGAAATATGTAATGGGTTCGTTTCACTGATTTTGTTTTTTAGGGTTTCGTAGCCGAATGGCAAACGACGGAATTCTTATTAAAATTACAAACAATTTACCGAGTCGGTCCGGGCTCCTTTGTAGAATCGACCATCTGCCTTCCTGGCAGGCAGCTCGTAAAAGGCGAACATAGGCTTACCGTCACTAGCACCGTGACATCTGACTAGGTAGTAGAGTTTCGCAGCGACTCACCCGGATTGGTACCACCGCCTTACCTATTCCTGCCGCCATAACGTCGTGACGTGTTCCGGTTTGGAGGGTAAGGTTGCTAAGGGTAAGGTAAACTTACTTTTGCTTGAGGCCTAATATCCCAGCCTCAGGTTGGCAACGCACCATTACCACCTTTGGTGTCTTTAGGAAATCCGTGTTCTTGTTTGCCTTCCAATTACATAAAAAAAAGGACACACAAAATCATTCGTCGGATTGTCACAGCCACATTATTCCCAAACTATTAAGACTATACATTTTAAACTTGTCATTTATGTGTCTTCTGTGGATAACTTTACAATTTGTAAATATATATACAGTTAGTTGACTTGATAGACGTTGTCTAGTCTTAAATATGAATTATGATTTTTTAAGTTTTGTAATGTTTCAATTATTGTTTTAAATATACTTTATTCAACAGATATAAAGAACAGTGAACTTATTAAAAACTATATTATCAAGCACTATTCATAGTATATTTTATATTATCAAGCATAACATGTTTTTTGTTTATCACTCAATGTTTTTGTTTTAAACATAAAATTATTTTTCATTTAGAAGTTTAACTAAACATAAACGCGATTTTGATCGTTTGATCGTTTATTTTATATACGTATTGTTTAAAAATAAATTGGATGTGCCGATATATGGAACTGAAAAAATCTTTTTTTCATGAAACCTGTACATGCGGAGTGGCTTTAGCTAGATGTTTAAAATTAGCAACTGTAGATTATAAGAAAAAGAAAAAGTAAAAGAAAAAGTTCCAAAATAGGAAAAGTGAAAGAGGAACTTTTGAAAAAAAAGAGTGTACAGTCTAGAAAACGAAATATGACGTAGACTCAACAAAATTTTTTTCCGAAAATGGATTCAAGCGAAATATACTAGGCAATTTCTCAAATGCAGCACATTTTCAAAAACCGTAAAAACAATTTTGCTGTTTATACAAAAGTAAAAAAGTAAATAATTTCACCACGCCCATAGCCAAAGGTACTCAGGCCCACAATGAAATAGTTGGCAAAACCATCGTCATCCGGACATTTCTCGAATATCGGGTAACGTTTTTTTGATTAGAAAATAAAAAAAAACACGTTGAATTAAAAATCGATCCAGGGTCAGGTCCAAGTCAAGGCCAATAGCAGACCACTATCCCAAAGGGCAACAAATATTAAGCAAATAATAATATGAGGTGCATTTATACAAATACTACGAAAACCAAAGAAATTTTATTTCCTACTAAAAATTATATTTAATGATTTGAGATATAGTATTTTGCGACATCCAGTCCAATACTTTTTGCTAGCCTGAATATAATATTATACCCATGTATAGTTCATGCTTGCTACTACGCGGAACCTTTATGGACGAGCCCCACTCGCACTTGGCCACTCTCCATTTTCATAGAAAGAAACAAACATATGGTTAATGCCTATGGTTAATGCTATTCTTGTTTTTGATGTTTGAATAAATATTCGACGCTTAGATACCCTAAACTGTTTATAGATACCAAACGTTATCTATAGTTCATACCAAAAATCATAAAATTAAAAAAAATAACGGGTCAGGTATTATTGAAAATTTGTAGCTATCGTATTGTAGATAAGAATCATTTCGATTATGCCGGCTTCCAAGTAAAGAAATTTGCATTAAAATCGGCCCATTCGCCAAGGAGTTATGATACCTCCAACTCAGTCACTCTCACTCACTCACCGACTATCGAAAAGGACATATTCGGAATGGGGTTTGAGACTCTACCACCTACATCATAGTTAAATACCGAGCAGTCTAAATTACTAGCTTTTCACATCCCTATTTCATTTTTTCTTGTAAAAAATCTACTAGGGTTGCACATACTGATAAAATACGTCATAAATACAAAAAATGTTTTAATTTGCAATTTTCCACCAAATTAAATAATTTTATTTGGATTTAAGTATGGATTTCCGCAAAGTAACGCCTGCTATCAATCAACATATTTCATATGTAACATACATAATATTGACAGCATTGTCGCAAGTGTGTGGGCAGCCTTAGAATCCTTTTCAAAGGTACGATTGTACCGGTTCCATTATGGGTCAATGGAGTGAGTACAATACGGACGTGATGTAGGTCGCGTGGTTTTGGCGTAACAGTGAGGACCAGTTTGCAAATTAGCTGACATTGGCATTCGTCGCTGCTACCGGGACGACTTGCGTGTCTTATTATCCGGGCCTTTGTTATTGGAGTCATGATTTATTTGCATTTCAACTTTTTATTGTCGATGATTCAATTCAAACATTGACAATGCTACAGATTAAGTAATGGTGCTAATAAGTAACGCAACAATAAGTTTGAATAATATGGAAATTCTAATACGCACGCCATTTTTATGGCATGTAATATAAACATAATATGATGAAATTGTGCTGTCTGCTTTAAATTAATTTATTTTAGAATAGTATTTAAAATGAAATTAGTTGTTTTTGTGTTATCCAATTTATATGCATACATTATCAACAAAAATGCGTCTATAAATGAAATAACAATAACATTTAAAAAAGAATTCCCTTTTCCCTTGTGAACCTGTGAACCGATTTGTTAATTCTTTTTTTGTTATTATGGTTATTGCCAAGAGAGGGTTAATACAAAAAAAAACAATATTCACACATTTCATAGCCAGGAAGAAGTCTCCATTTTTTTGGTTATCGTAAAACGCATTCAGAAATAATGTACCGATTTTGTTACTTCTTTCGTTATTGTTTTAGTTATTGTCAGAAGAAGGTTAACATGAAAAAATTAATATTTATCAGATTTTGGCATCACTTTATAATAAATGACAAAAAAACTATTGCGTTTCTGTAAAAAAGCTACAGAATATAATTTAGTAGTAGTGGGAACTAGTTGAACACTAGGATATAAATACCACTTTAAAATTTAACAATAATGTCGCAGGCGATTTTTGTCATATTTAAAGTATTTTGGGTTCTACACAAATCGTTATTATACGTAAAATACGGGGCCATTACAAAAAAAATCCGTCAATGTGAACTTAGCTTTATTTTATTATTATTTTAGTTGAGTGTTGTATATAAATCTGATTACTCTTGATGTTATCTCTTACGAGTATAACATAGTTTTTAATGTGAGTAATTATAATAATATTAAACGAGTATGTTAATGAATGTAAAACCATTTAACACTAATAAAAAACGGGTTGTTCTACGGGAGTGCCGGCAGAAGCGAAAACTTGAATATTAACGTTGTGCATTTTTGATATTTTGGAAAGGTTAGGGAATAATTTTGCACGAATGGCTTTAATTATCAGTATGAAAGTACTGTCATTTATGTGGTAGAATACAATTATTCATTTATTATCGTACACAAACATGACAACAAGAATATTCGCGCAAGCGCCCTGCGCCGTCTTACGAATTTTCGATCAGGTCACAAGATTTAACCCATTCCAAAAAAGTGCGCAACGCCACTAAATAAGTTTTCACTTCAAAATGTTAGAGCGAATTAAATATTCCTCTGGGATTAATTAACAGATTTTTTTATTGTAAGTACATAAAACTTGTATCGGTTTTAAGCATAGGCGGCATAGGCAGTTGCTTATGGAATCTCACTACGCCTCCACTGCAAAAAAAGAAATAAAGTTTATAGATAAAGTCTAAGTAGGAACAAAAAAATACCTAGTTTCGTTAAGAAAATAAATGGAATATCCGTTTATTTTCTTAAAACATAAGTAAGGAAAAAATATAATTCAAATGGGGGATTTTCAACGGATATATTAATCAACCAAACGGAAAAAAAATCAGAATTCATCAATATTTTTTATGAATGTTATTTACAATAATGTTTTATAAATAAAAACTAATTTTTTAAATTATCAAAACTTATTTATTTTACTCAAAGTGGGCAAAGTAGACAATAACATTTAAAAATAATTTAGATTGTAGGTACCTCTAGTTTCATTTTGACTAAATTTTATTTTAGTCAACTTATGCAGTTGCTCTCATTTTTAAGTTGACTTTAATGCAAACTTTGAAAAACTAACCACAAACAATTTAACTCTCTATCACGTACTCCACCTCTTAAGTCAAAATCCAGTACTGCACATAATATCATTAATACTAAAGATGAGCGTTATGGAATATTATGGATTCTGTATGAGTCAAATACTCATATCAGTATTTTACTTTAGAATAACTTAGTTTTTCACACGATATTGTGGCAAATGGTATGACTAGCTGCATAAAAAGTAATTTTAAATCTATCAATATTTTATAGCCTTATTAAAAAAAACAATGATATTTTCCTAATCTCATTATAATACGAACGTCTAATACCAATATACAAAATTGCCCCGTGTTGGTCCGGGCTCCTTTGCAGAATGGACCATCTGCCTTCCTGGCAGGCGGCTCGTAAAAGGCGAGCATATGCTTACCGTCACTAACACCGTGACACCTGACTAGGTGGTAGAGTTTCACAACGACTCTCCCGGATTAGAACCACCGCCTTACCTATTCCTGCCGCCATAACGTCATGACGTGTTCCGGTTCGGAGTGTAAAGTAGCCGGTAAACTTACGTTTGCTCGAGGCTTAACATCCCGGCCTTAGGTTGGCAACGCATTTCCACCTTTGGAGTCTCTAGGCGGCGTGAATTTCTTACCATCAGGAAATCCGTCTGCTTGCATTTACATGCATTATTAAGTGTACCTAACTCGAAAACCACTTACAAGATCTTGATAAAAAGATGGGATTTGCTAATGTTATTTTTACCAAACATGAAAAATCAATTATCAAAATCCATTAAGATTTTTTTATCTTTGGCCCAGAGTAAGCAAATGTGTTACATGGGTGTTTGTTAACGATACTAATACTTAGAAATACTTAAATAGATACCAGAATAAATATGATAAACATCCAGGCCCAGAAAGGCAGATATCTCAATGTTCTTAACACAAATGCCTGTGCTTGGGACTCGATCCAGAGCTTTGGTTGGTAGAGTTAGGGCCGAAACACAAAACCGTGTTGCGGTGCCGCGCCGCTAGAATTGGCAGTAGCGTCACTGGCGATTGTAGCCGCGCGGCGCTATTTATTTATTTTAAACAGAATAATATCTTTTTTATAACAAATAAGCAATAAGTTTCTCAACATGGTCCATGGTAGAAACACGTCTATGACGCTGTAACGTCGCGTCGCAACGCAAACTGACGATTTTAGCTGCGCGGCACCGTAACGCGCTTATGTGTTTTGGCCCTTATTCGTGTAATATAACCGCTCGACCAATAAGAAATTACGAAATGTTAATAAAAAAAAGTGTGTGTGTGTGTCAGCTACGACGCACGATTGGAGTTTACTCCTTACGAGCGATAATTATGATATATATCGAATAGAAATAATACTAATACTAATTATTCGACTACGCAAATCATTCGAACAAGTCAACTGCGTTTTAAATTATTCGACTAATGTCAATGTGACACGTAACTCGACTGCGGCGGAGCCGAATGACGACCCGCTCGGGGCGACCCGACTTTTGTTCGGGATCGTCAGTCCTGAAGGAGAAAAAAATACTGAAGGACTGAAGCGGTACGACTTACATATGTTTGTCTCTTTCTACGTAACGTGTTACACTTGATTTTACTCGTCATAAAATTTCCGTACCGGGCCTTATAACTCAAATCGTTTCTTAACTCCAAAAATAAAATGTTACTCGGAGTGATTGCATAACAAACATTATAAAACTGTCGAATTTAGAATCTCCTTTTAAGTCGGTTGAAAGTTGTAATGTCAAAGAAGGTTGCTGGTATTTGATGGCTAGTTTCTTATGACTAGATAAAATTATTTCCGCTTCGCTTTAGCATTTAATCAGAACTCATGAGCTAAATATGAACGAGATCAATACTTGCAACAACACAGATATCTTATAAACGCTTGTCATTGCATATATAATCAAGGTTGAATAAAAATGATAGGTATTAGTAATAATACCTACAAACAACAACAAAGTATACAAGCAATTGCAGCCTTCTTAGGTGTAACATATTCTAGTACTATGGAGATTTTTTTATTACCATATTATTTTCCTCCTAAGATCATGAATAACAAATAAATGGTAAAACATTAAAAAAATAAGTGTGTGTGTGTATTAGTTTACACACGTAACAGCAGTGGCCTATAGATACTAGAGATAACGCTGACCTGAGGCCGGAGTGTAAGGCCAATAGTGCAAGTCTACCAGCTACCCTACCCTCTAGATCAGAATATGACAGAGTCATTATGGTGGCAGGAATAGATAAGACGGTGGAGCCCTAATCGGACCAGTTGCTGCAAAGCGCTCTCCACCAGTCGTCTTGCTGGTAACTTATATTATAACCTCTCCTTTAACAAGTTGCCTGTCATATAGGCATATGGTCTTTGGATGGTTTGGGTGGATTCTACTTGGCGGACCCGGACTAATACGGGGAAAAGAAAACGGTAAAGAAGTTTGCCTTCAAAAGTTTGAAAAAAGAAACAATCGTGGAAAACGGGTCGGGCAATGCTAGTGAACTAATGTATTTATTAATCCCAAAAACTCGAAGTGGGAGTTGAAATATTCTAAAAGATCTCTTCTCGGCAATTATGACAGGTCACTAACGATCAAAAGTACGTTGAAGTATTTGTCTATTAAATCAGTCAAAAATTCGTTTCGCTACTCAGCGATTAGACGTTCTAGTTTATAATATTAAGTCACGTTAATATTTCCGTTTATAAGTTAGTGACATGTGTTTACTTGACTCGGCTAATGAATAATTGGATAACATAGCATTGCAACAAGAACTGTCTGATGTTTTTTTGTGTGATAACAAACAACTCTCGTGAAATTAAGACATAACCATGGGTAATTGACACCATAGATGTCTTTGAGGCGTCTTTGGGCGAGGTGTGAGAATAATAGGGCGTAACTATTAACTACTTTATCTTCTGGACCGAAAAAATATACAGATATTATGGTAGCAGTAAAAGGTAATTGTGGATCCCTACCTGGACAAGCTTCAGCACAGGACTCTACAACCAGTTGTTGGTGAATTCTCATTTAACCTTTGCTCGCCTTGCTATGCTATCGAAAATTATCTAATTTCAAATAAGACTCGTGATGGTCATCCAACGTGGTGTGGTAATACCCCTAGTGTCATGGGTACTTTCAAAGAGTATATACATACTACGTAATAAGAGGCGGGACTTCCATAGATACATAGCAAACCCGAATTTTTATAAAGTTTACTTGAAAAAGTATAACCCGTATAATTTGAAAGTAAGTCTAAAGGCATTCAGATATAAGGCAACTAGTGTCTTAAGATTTGGGTGAATAAAAAACATAGCAAACTTATTTTTTTTATTTTTTGACATGAAAGTTCATGTCGCCAAAGTACCCAAAATTTGGCGGCAGGAATGCTTCGGGTTGCTTATTTGAGTAAATATCTGTTAGTTTAAATTTAGATTATTTTCTATTCTGTTTAGACGTTTAGCTGCTTTAGTTTTTTTATACTATGTAGTGATTATGATTATAATTATTATATTTATAAAATTACAACCTAAAATAAAAGATCGACGAGGAGGAGGAAGAGGAGAATCCTAAACATTTTTTTCTACCAGACATGGATTTAAAAATAAAAGTTAGTGTTAACAAATATAAAAACTAAGGTTTCTTTGGTCATCAAATTAACCTACATTAAAACCAGTTACGATCGCAGCATTCCACGCAAATTGCGTCGCCATGATGATCAGGTAGTAGGCATAATATATGCAAAAACACCTACATTGATTAAAACCATCTACACAATTATAGTAAGAACTTACATAATTTCTTTGTCGCCGGACTTCATCATAATGGCGAAGGGTGAATATTTTAACTTAGGAAGCTGCTTTTAAAGTATCTTCACGCCCGTATCCCCGAAGAGGTAGGCAGAGGTACAACCAAGGCACCCACGACTAGCCGAAGACACTAAGTCCCACAATGTGATAGGTGGCAAGCCTATCGCCAACCGGGCACATTTTCAATCCCGACCAACATTTTTTTTTATTAGAAAATTGGAAAAATCCAATTTACTTTTTGTTGGCCGACCCGGTCAAGTCCAACACCCGGACCGCTAGACCACAGAGGCGATAACTAGCAAATTGTAACAACAGACAATTAAAATGATAATTTGTAATTGAATATCATTCAAATATATAGTCATTACAACATATTATACAATGAAGTCACACAACAGTCTGTCTGTTTGTCAGTTCGAGATAAACTGTTTGTATGAAAATGAATGTGAAGGAAGCTAGACAGGTTTGTCAGGATCGCGAGGTCTGGCACTCGATACTCTCTGCCTACCCCGTATGTAAGGCGTGAAGATATGTATGTATTTATGTATGTTTGAGATTAACTCAATAATTACCGAACAGATTTCGATGCGGTTTCTATCAATACACAGAGTGATTCACGAGGAATATTTGTATTTATAATAAGTTGAGGTTTTGCGTGCATTTGTTAAAATATGGCGATATTTGTACAATATGTGAGAGAACATGTTTGTTCGCCAATCGGGTTTTTCACGAAAATCTGCCAAAACCCTCTTAGTTATAACAAAACAATGTATAAGGGGTTTGTTCTCTTTTTAGCTTTAAAAAATCTGCAATAGTATTTGTCTTTCTTTTAAGGTTAACTAATTCATTTGACATTTAAAAATAATTGGTAGTAATTTTTTTTATGATATTGAAAGGCAAACAAGCAGAAGGGTTTCTTGATGGTAAGAAATTCACGCCACCTAGAGACACCAAAGGTGGTAATGGTGCGTTGCCAACCTGAGGCCGGGATGTTAGGCCTCGAGCAAAAGTACGTTTACCGGCTACCGTACCCTCCGAACCGGAACACGTCATGTCGTTATGACGGCAGGAATAGGTAAGGCGGTGGTACCAATCTGGGCGATTCGCTGCGAAACTCTACCACCTAATCAGATTTCGCGGTGCTAGTGACGGTTAGCCTACGCTCGCCTTTTACGAGCTGCCTGGCAGGAAGGCAGATGGTCTATTCTGCAAAGAAATACGGTCTAAACGGATAGAGTATTAACTTTTATTAAATTAAAAACATTTGCTACTTTGAGTTCTTTCCCTGTGATAGTCCGAACATAGTAGAATAAACTATCCGTCTCTCCAGGCGACTCATAAGAAGCGAGCAGAGATTAAATAGGTCAATACCAACAGGAACACTCGTGATAGAGTCCTTTTCAACTTGCCCGGGTGGAGGTACATCGCTTTACCTTTCCCTGCCGCCATAACGACTCAGTTATTGAAGCCGGTAGACTTACACAAAATGCCCAAAATTGTGGCCACAGGATAGCGACGCAACCATGACATCTATGTGGTCTATGGTGCTCATTCCTTGCCATTAGGAGAACCGTGTACTTGTTCGGTGACCTCTTCCATAAAAAAGTGCCATTTGCGCATACTCCCCGCTTACGAACTGCTTGGCTTCACTCTACATAGAGAACATGGTAAGCATTAGGCAACAACGGGAAAGAAAGGATACTTATAATTATAAGGTTTTGGAAAGGTCTTTAAATATATACATATCGTAATCTTACATATGTTTTATATGAAATTGCTGTTCGTTAGTTTCACTAAAACTCAAGAACAGCCGGACAGATTTGGCTAATTTTGGTTTTGAGTTGTTTGTGGAAGTCCAGGAAAGGTTTAAAAGATAAAAAAAGAAAAAACTACGAGGAAACTACGAAAAACAACATTTTAAGTTTTCCATACGTTTGAGCAGGTAGAACAAAGTTCGCAGGGACAGCGACTCATTTATTTACTTCGATTTTAATAAGTATATAAATTGCGTACACAACAAATAAGTATTTTCCTCAATTTAACCAGGACTAGCAGTTTCAGGCAGCTTTGCCTGCGTAACTTGGCCTCTACTGCATCGATTTTGATGAAACAAAGCCTATATCACTCAGGAATAAGAGTCTCCGAAACCGGCGTGTTTGTATGAAAAGGGTTATGAATGTGAAGGAAGCAAGACAGGTTTGTCAGGATCGTGAGGTCTGGCACTCGATACTCTCTGCCTACCCCGTAAGGGACTTGGCGTGAAGATATGTATTTAATAATGTAGCATTCTAAAGGAAAAAGAATTTTTGAAATCGGTCCAGTAGTTACGGAGCTTATTCATTTCAAACAAACAAAAAATCAAACCGTTCCCCTTTTATAATATTAGTATAGACTGCATCATCAGGCGTGATGGCAAGGTTCACAGGTTTGAAACTAATTCAAAAATGTCGGAAAAAACGAAGAACATAAATAAAAACATAGGAGACGAACATACAACCTCCTTTTTCAAAGACGATTAAAAAGGTCATGGAAAAGTTTCCCATTAAATTACTTTATAACTACGCAAAGAAACGCTTTTTGTATTTACGCGTGCGCATTGTGGGCTCGTTCGTGTCCGGTGAAAGTTGTGACATGACGCACTTCGACGTTCACACAAACGCAGTTCAAGCCTTGCCTCAACTAAATACAAACAATCGTATGTATGTAGCAACGGTTAAGTTGGGTAAACCAAATAGAAAAATTCTTTGTAGTGACGTATGTGTTATGTATCGATAATTGACGCACACATAGTGATTTTTGTTACCAGTAGAGCTTTAGGCTGTTCAAAGTTTTCATAAAAATAATTTTTCCCCGTGTGGTTCGGGCTCCTTTGCAGCATGGACTATCTGCCTTCCAGCCAGATAGCTCGTAAAAGGCGAGCATAGGCTTACCGTCACTAACACCGTGGTTTCCTACTAAGTAGAGTTTCGCAGCGACTCTCCCGGATTAGTACCACCGCCTTACCTATTCCTGCCGCCATAACGTCAGCGCTTGTCGTTTTGTCGTTGATGTATTAAAGTGGATCAGGTAGCCGGTAAACTTACTTTTGCACAAGGCCTAACATCCCGGCCTCAGGTTGGCAACGTACTACTACCATCTTTGGTGTCTTTAGGCAGCGTGAATTTATTACCATCAGGAAATCCATCTGCTTGTTTGCCTTCCAATATCATAAAAAAAAGTTAGTATACTAACTTACAATAATACGAACGTTATTAAAAAAGGCATTGTTAAAATTTTCATACGAATGATTTACGGAGACGCTTGCGGGTATAGTAAAATCAACATATTATACACTCATAGTAAGGGCTCAGATTTTTTAGTGCTGGATATATTGCCGTCTTTATTAAAAAAGATATGAAATTGAGTTATATTCAGAACTAGCCGTTGCGAACTTCGTTCACTTGACACTCTAACTGTCTGCACAATATGCAAGGGGATTTGGCGAGAAGATATGTGTATAATATGACCAGTACTTTCAAATGTTTTTCTACCGGATTTCAAGTTAATTGGTCACATTATACTAATTGTTGCTTGTGACTTGTGACTGCAAAAATGTGACTTGGAAAAAGCACATTCTACAAAACACAAGAAAAGAAATCGGACTACGCGTTAATGAATTATAACCAAATTTCGGTTTAAACTTTAGCCCTCCCTCTCGGGTACCCTTTAGTAAGCGACATACAAAGTATCCTATAACCTTCCTCGGAACAAAAGGATGCTGCTAAATTTCGTTACTTTCGGTTCAGTAGATTCGAAGTGAATCGCAGTCGTGGTACAGATAAAAAATCTAAAAAATGCAAGAAATGTGTTCTATTGCCACTTTTAGCCACCTGCGCCTTTTTTGAATATTTTAAATACAGAATCCACTCTTCTACAGATTTATTATAAGTATGGAAGATAGATCTGGAAACTTACTTACTTATTTACGTCTTTTTATAATTCAATTAATAGAGAAATGCTTGTTGTGACCTTATATAGTAGTATTGGCAGTAAAGGTTTGGAGTGCTTATTTCAATATCACCGCTATCAGCATAAGTTAATGGGTTTTTTATGTAGACAGCAAATATTCTTTTTTACGAATGACTAATGTGTTGCCAACCTCGCGATTTTTACAACTTCACCGGGCTTTGTGGGCCGAGCAGAGTGCTCAGCCCTAGACATCGTTATTTAGATGGATTGGACTGTTCCCTCCAACACCAGCAACAAGGGCTGTCTCCCGGGAGACCGTACCCCGACTTGGTGCAGCGTTCTGGTTACTGGGTCGACTTGATGGAGGAATAGTGGCGGCTCGTCGCTCGGCGTTAGGCGCCGGGCGCAAAGGAGGTCTTCGTCGCCGAGACCGGCGGCGACTGTGTAGTATGAACAGATGCAAGTTAAATTTAATTGGTTAAATGTCTATTACTAGTTGTAACAGAAAAAAATTAAGACGCGCTTTCTTCATACTCAGATGATGGATTTTTCAAGCATCAAAAGAAGTTTAAGGACAGTGCTACATGCACAAAAATTGTCGACAAAAATATTGACCGTGTACCTTCCATAATAGATTTGCATAGATGCTCACATTTCGGCCAGTTTGTATCTAATGACCTATTAAGATTTGTTGCTGATCAAAGATCTAAACAATCGGTTAGTTTGGAGAACAAAAGATTTTTATCTATTTGAGCGCACATATTATATTTTCACAACCACGATCCTTTTTTAACTATTATACTCGTAATTACAGTGCCATCACCAAACATATTAATATTGAGTATTTTTATACAAAATAAATCAGTTTGTCACTCCTGTTTTATTTTATCGTACCGGACGCGATTATGCGTCTAAGGCATGGTGCGTGAAATCAATAATTTAAATAGGTTTAAATATCATGTTATGTCCAGGAGCCGCTTTGAGACTGTCAATTTCAGATTATTTACTCTTGCAACGAGGATAACACGACAAGTCATATAAGAACGCGAATGCGCGTCCACGACACAGGAAAAAAGTTTGCTAGGACGCGAATTCGCTGGTGGAAGAATGCGCAAGCGTCCCCACCATCTCGCCACCACTGCACAGTGAAAGCGGACGTAGAGGTTTTTAGTGGGTATTGCAGCACCAATAGCGAGTCCCACACTCGGGCCCCCTTTTACAGGGCCCGGTCGTGCGTAAATGCATTTTCCTCTACGAGAACAAAAAAAAGGACGCGAATTCGCGTCTAAGGCACTGAATGGGATGACAATGTTAAAATCAACCATGCACGTGGTTGATTTTAACACGTATGGCAACAGTTTTAACATAGTATCGTAACTTCATCAATTTTGAAAATAATGTGAAAAAAGCTCGTAAAAATGAAAGTAATTTATAAGTAGGCTTTTCGATAATGTAATATGAATATTAACTTATTTTCAATATTTAAATTAAAATAATTTTGTATGCTTAAATAACACAAGTTATCTTTTGCAAAATTATTAGCATTTTAAAGCAGTCTTTGCTTTGACAATACAGATAAGAAAATACGAATTTACATATTGTAGGAATAAACAAGGTTCTAATTTCAGCATTTATATCGTTAGTATAATTATTGATCAACGAAAAAGAGTGGATGTTTTTAGAATTGTACATTTTTTAAATCCTAAACGGGAAAAGAGAAATGTTATAACTTTGACGTGTCTCTGTGTGTCTATGACAGAAAAAAATGATGGGTTGCACTCCGGGAGTGCCAGATTCAGTGAAAACTTGAACTTGGACGTTATTATGTTGAGCATTTTTGATATTTGGGAATGGTTAAGGAATAATTTTACACGAATTGCTTTAATTATCAGTATGAAAGTACTATCATTTACGTGGTAGAATACAATATTCATTTATTGCGCTATCGTACACAAACACGACAACACGAACATTCACGCAAGCGCCCTGCGCCGTCTTACGTACTTTCGTCTTACGAAATTTCAGGTCACGTGTCTTGACGCGACTTTAGAAGTTTTTACCCATTCCAAAAAAAGTGCGCAACATCGCTAAAGAAGTTTTCAATTCAATATTTTTAAAAAGATGGACTTATTTTAACCAAAATTTCAACGCAGATTTTGTTGGAAAACTGACGTGATCGAGATGGTTCTAAACTTCAATGCATGTAGGTTTTGTCGTGGGTTATTGAACATTTTTAATTTAAGTGTTATTAAAGGCCAGTAGTTAAAATATTTTTTCAATTGATATAATACATCTAAAAATGGTCCTTAATGTTAAGCTATTGCATAGCTTTTACGGGCCTTGAGCGTGAAGATCGAACCCAGATATTCCGTAACGAAAATAACCTAACACCCCCCACTCCGACCGGCACAGCGGTGATACTTTTTAGTTTTGCCATCTATCGATGAATAGCAGAGCTTTTAATGACTTCTTGATCACGCTTGTCTCTTTAGTTCAGCAACTCGCCTCTAGGTGGCATTGTTTGTATCGGCGTTAGTGTGCTTGCGTAATCCCCGTCTTCGCCCGCAATCTAGTGACTCATGCCTGCTTATGCAATAGCTTTAATGCGGCAGTCTCCGAGTGCCACACGTATTTTTACAGCAATCAGTTAAGCGCCTTTTTGTTAAACTTTGTAATATGTACCAATTTAATTGTTTACTTGAATGGCATAATATTAAAATTAAAGTCTGTTTAAATTATGATTTCCAATCTTTAGAACTGAGTTTTATATACAACTTTCGATTATAGCAAATACAGGTTCTACAGCATGTTATACCGATTTAGCTCTTAGAAACAACACTTTGAAAATAGCAAATATCCTTTGTTTGAACTAAAATATGGATTGCTTAAAAAGCGTAATAATTTAGGGCTATGCTTTAACTTTAGATGAATGACGGCTTCAGTGGTCTAGCGGTCCGGCGTCGGCCTTGACTTCTTGAAGTTCCGGGTTTGATACCCGGGTTGAGTAATAAAAAAATAAAATGTGTATTTCCAATTTTCTATTAAAAATAAAGTTGCCCGGGATTGGAATGTGCCCCGTTAACGTTTGCCACCTATCACATTGTGGGACTTAGTGTATTGGGCAAGTCATGGGTACCCTGGTTGGGCAGCTGCCTACCTCTTCGGGGATATGGGCGTGAAGATATTGTCAGGTGAATGTTATTCTTTTAAGAATTTACTGACTAAGGTTCGATTCTCAGTTGGCTCATTGGCTTGCCACTTACCACTATGTAGGAATTTCTATATGTTAGCGATCTAAGTAGCACGTAATTTTTCAATTAAAAAAAGCGGTTCACAAATGACAGAGAAATCGATTAACTTAAATAAAAAAGATGTGTGTAGTTCACGCGTGGTAGAAGTGAAACCTTCAACAATTTTCCATCTTAATTACGCCTTAATTACGTTAAATTTATGAGTCTCTATTTGCAGTAGATTTTTTATTTCATAGATTTTCAACTCACAACGTTGCTAAAGAAGTCTTCACTTAAAAAAACATGGGAGTTGAACATATAACCCCCTCCTTTTTCAAAGTCGGTCAATATCAGATACGAATCACTCCCGTGTAATCTACTGTCATTCACTATCATGTTAAGCTACTATATAATATCTTCAATGCTAGGAAATGTTTTTTATAACCATGCTGTATAGTGTATACCTATGCTAAAAATATAAGACAGGAAATAAAGAGATGAACCTCTAGAGAGAAGAAAGTTGTCACCGATTTTATATTAGAAAGAAATAAAATGAAAATTATTTATTACCATACTATAAGTACAATGATTAAATTATTTGTATTGCTATTGGAAGGCAGGAAGCAGACGGATTTCCTGATGGTGAAAAATTCCCGCCCCTAGAGACAACAAAGGTGGAAATAGTGCGTTGCCAACCTGAGGCCGGGATACCTGCCTTACCCTCCGAACCGGAACACGTCATGACGTTATGGCAGTAGGAATAGGTAAGGCGGTGGTACCACTCCAGGTTAGTCGCTGCGAAACTCTACCACCTAGACAGATGTGACGGTGTTAGTGACGGTAAGCCTACGCTCGCCTTTTACGAGCTGCCTGGCAGGAAGGCAGATGGTCTATTCTGCAAAGAAGCCCGGACCAACACGGGGAGAAATTAAAGTACTCTTTTATGTGAATCACTTGGTTGTCATTACTTATTACAACAATTTTAACTAGAAATTCAGGAAAAAGAAACGACAAAACAAACTCACTGGCAACTAAGATTACAACCTATCTGTTTTTCCTACCACCATTTCCAAACTTACACTCAAGTGCAGACACGGCTAAACAAACTTCTCGTCTTTCTTTAGTTTTATTAAGTTAATTATTATTACAAGTGGCAATGGTTTTAGGAGTGTAGACAGATGACGACCCCTTCGCCAAGTAATTCTTAGTCAGACTTAGTCAAAAAGGGAAAGATCTTCAACGACTCGCTCAAACTGACTACCACTTTACCTTTTACTGCAATCATGATAGGAGCGTTTGACAAAGGCGATAATTTTATTGCTCACTCATTAAACTAATTTTAAATGATCGCTGTCTTCTCTCAACGAAAGGAATAGAAAGAGCGAAACTTATTTATTTTTGAGGTGGTGACTAAATTCGGGCTTTACAAAGTCACAGATGTTTAAAGTGGGAGTTAGACGAAATAAGTTTGGGAACCTCTGGACTGGAATCGGTTGGTAAAGTTTTTAAAGTACCTTTGTTGAATACAAGTCCATGAGTAGGGAATGGTATCCACGACCTTCGCTCGATACGCAAGGGCCTCTAGAAACGAGATCAACTTTATCCAACCAGATATTTTATTTTTATGTATTGAGAGCAAGGTTTATATTTTTTTGTAAATTATAACACTGCTAGGTTTTGTAATATTTTATGTGATAAAGTGGTAACAAACAACAATGGCGGTAATTCTGCTGAGCACTTACTAAACTAATTTTAAGTTATCGCTGTCTTCTTTCGATAAAAGGGATAGAAAGAGACGAAACACGTTTAGTGGTGTCAGATTAGTTTGGTGGCGTCATTTTTACAGATGCTGTAAGACAAACACGCCTTCAAACAAAGTAACCTTAAAGGGAACTTTGTTTTCATCTTCCGATATTGGTTAATTTAGATTGAATCTTCAGATCGGACGGATGAAAACAATGGCAGTAATAAATACAAATCAGAGTCTACAATTGTTTAAAACAGCTTGTTATTTTGGAAAACACTTCTTAAAATCGTCACAAGTTAACATGTCTGCACTAATCTGACAAATCTAAAATGTTACATTTACCTTGTGTTTGTTTCATTGGAAAAAGATAGCATGCACCTAAAATAAGTTCAGTTGGTGTTTAGAATAATGAAAACGAGAACCCGACAACGGTCAGTCGTCTTTAGGAAGGAGGACAGTCACAAAGCTCTATCTAGTACCCATTCCACTATAGGTTAGTCCAGTGACCTTAATTGCTATGTTATACCACAATATTCGGACTGGAACATGACAGTGTCATTATGACGGAATAAGTAAGGAAGGAAGTAAGCTTTACCCGGGCAAGTTGCTGTCCAGCAGTGGTGCCTATTCTTTATGCTGTGAAGTTCGACTTGAGAAAAAGTTAAGGGTTTAAGATCGACAGCAGAAAGTTTATGTATTTTTTTTCCCCGAAGTTGTAGGCAGAGACACAACCAGGGCACCCACGACTAGCCGAAGATACTAAGTCCCACAATGTGATAGGTGGCAAGCCTATCGCCAACCGGGCACATTTCCAATCCAGACCAACATTTTTTTTTATTAAAAATTGGAAAATCCAAATTTATTTTTGTTGGCCGGGGTTATTCAATCCGGGACCTCATGCAGTCAAGTCCAACACCCGGACCGCTAGACCACAGAGGCGACTAATATTAGTAATAGTAGTATCTATTAGTAATAATAACACGTATTTATATTATCATTTATTTTATGTTGTAATCATTAGTAATTATTAGCAGTTTTACATAGTTTCTTACTGTTTACACACATTTATAGGTAAAAATATTCGAAATTCGAAAATAGAATGTTGTTACTAACTGGCTTAACCTCTAAGATGGACCATGGAACCTCTCGCTATCGACCGTTGATCGACGTTTGGGCACCACTGCTGTACAGTAATCTACCAGTAGACTTGTGAGTAATCCCATGTTCCTCTCTTACGAGCTGCGTGGTGGAAAGGCAAGTGGTCTATTC
This sequence comes from Calephelis virginiensis, assembly GCA_002245475.1. Taxonomy (NCBI): domain Eukaryota; kingdom Metazoa; phylum Arthropoda; class Insecta; order Lepidoptera; family Riodinidae; genus Calephelis; species Calephelis virginiensis. The sequence goes on from NJDC01005304.1 coordinate 277,085, forward strand.
CACACAAAGAAGCGAGACTAACGAAAATAAGTCCCAAAAATAAAAGTATCTTCACGCCCATATCTCGGAAGAGTTAGGCAGAGGTACCACCTGGGCACCCACGAGTAGTCTAAGACACTAAGTACCATAATGTGATAGGTGGCAAGCCTATCGCCAACCGGGCACATGTCTAATCCCGAGAATTCGAAATACCCATTTGCTATTTTTGTTGTGGCTCGACCCGGTGATCAAACCCGGGACCTTTTAGAAGTCAAGTACGAAGTCAGACAGCTAGACTACTGAGGCGATAAAAATATCATAAAAAATATATGTACATAAAATAATATTTTAAAACTAAATGCGTTTACGTTATCTTCGTAGTATAGGGATAATATTATAGGTATTTACATTTCGTTGGAATATTTTTGCAGCTGACTGGGCATGGTATAACGTAAATACGGGTAAAAGCTATTAAAAATGGCTGCGACCGGATATCCCGCCCTTGCATTATAACGTAACATGACACCTACTGATAATTTTGTCGAAGATGCGGGCGATGACATAAATTAATACCGACATAATCAACTACAAATACATTGTTAACTAGATGTTCCGGCGGTTCTACGTATTCAGTTAGTATGGGAAAAATTAAAAAAACTAGTTTCCTTGAAGTTTTCTCCGTTTTCTTATCTTTTATACCTTCCTTGGTGTTGGACAAATAATTCAAATCTAAAATTAGTCAAATCGATTTAGTCGTTCTCGAGCTTTAGCGAGACTAACGATCAGCAATTGATTTTTAAATATAGATATGGATAGATAGTTTAACAAAAACAAAACAACGGGAAGCATTCAGAAGCGAAAACTTGGTCCCCGTGTTGGTCCGGGCTCCAATGCAGAATAGACCTTTCCTGCCAGGCAGCTCGTAAAAATCGAGCATAGGCTTACTGTCACTAACATCGTGATATCTGACTAGGTGGTAGAGTTAAAGTTTCGCAGCCACTCGCTCGGATTGGTACCTATGTCTTATCTATTCGTGCCGCCATAACGGCAGCGCTTGCCGTTGACGTGTTCCGGTTCGGATAATAAGGTAGCCGACAAAGCTACTTTTGATCGAGGCCTAACATCCCGACCTTAGGTTGGCAACACACCATTACCACCTAGAATTGCTTACTTGTCAGCATAAATGTTCTTTTATTTACCTGGTAAAATGCAATATTTTATTATCTGATTTTGTTCAAGAACACAAAAATATATGTCGTGTGTTGCGGCCTACGGCCATGCCAGCTTGAAGATGTATCAGCCAGCGAAAAGAAAATTACAGCATGAAATGCGGCGACAACATACAGTGGCTTCACTCTCCATCCGTATTACGAATTTGCGATCAGGTCACGTGTTCTGAAGCGAGATTGACATTTTTCAGTCATCATAAAAAGCGCACAGGGCCGCTAAAGGAGTTTTAACTTCAAAAATATATTATTGTGACCAGCTTTTACTTGTAAGGAATCCCAGCAGTAGACTTGAGAAATAACATTCAAGATGTATCAAAAAAGACATAAGTATAAAGTATACGAAGTTTGAAATCATTGGAAGTTCTGACTCATCAACGTATCAGCTGCATTAAGGAATGACATTTAATTGTAACAAAACTCAAATTTGTTTGACAAAAACAAACTCTTAAAAGAAGGATACCTCTAAAAATAGATTTGCCAAATTGCACCCGGAGAAATTTACATTTTAGATTGAAAGCTTGTAATACTTATTTATATATCTATAAAAAATATAACGGAATTTTCTATTGGATTTTTTTTGTCTTCTTCAAACCATTTATTTACCTTTGGGTGGATTATACAAAAATATACTTTTCACGATTTCGAAGCAGCACACTTTTTTATCACTTACGTGTTTATTCTCTGAATTTTTTAACTGTTATATTAAGCTATTCACGTCGAAGGGAATTAAAATTATAAAATAACCAACTTCAATTTTTTTATCATACCGTCTAAACACACAAAAAATCATAAAACACTCTTCTGATCTTAATCAAATTTGTATTAAACCGTCTCTGCAAAACAACCTGCCTTCTGAAAAAAAAACCGTGCTTTTTACTTATTGGCCAGGTAATCATATAACAAACTAATTATGGCGAATTAATATTTTTCTTTTAAGAGTCAGTTAAATCCAATACACAACACACCTTATTTGTTTTGATCTGTTATGTAAGTCATGTTATAGTTATTTTATTACTCACTACATAAGTTCTGTATTAGATGGTATAGATCCACCCATTTTATGTATTTCATTATTAACAATTTTAAAGTATCTTTCTGTTTCTTTTGCAAGATCTTCTTCAGTACCTTCTTCGATAGGTTCAATACATGTCTCTTCCAATTTCGATTGTAATTTTAACCGTATTTCCCTAATGCGCATATCTATGAAATGTTCCCGTTTTGTCTCACGCAAGTAAGTTTGATGCATCAGTTGTTTATCATTTGGTCCAGATTCTACCATATTTTCAGATAAATTCAATAGGTATATTGATCCTTTACGATCCCCGATAGCAACTGAGTCGCCTGTTGGATGAGGGGTAATTTTAGTTAGTCCATATTTGGAAACACGAAGACTTGTTACAGGTTGTCCATATCTACGTAACAAATCCCAGTAATAGAAGAATCCGTCTTCAGAAACTACCATATAGCTAGAATACCGCAACGGTGCCCAAGTGGCATCTGTTAGGGGATACCGGTGAGGTTTTGTCTCTATTATCGGTGAAGTACGAGTTTCTTCACTCCAGATACGGACATCCCAGTCTCCACAAGAAATAAACATTCTGGTAGTGCAAGGACTTCGTTGCACTGCTTTGACTGGTCCCGAATGAGCATTCCAATGTGCATGTAATATTTCTGAATGACTTCGGCCCATTCTATTCGCACTAATGATTAGTCCTGATTCTGAGCCTGTTAAAAACTTTGTAGGCACATTACGATCAAATTCTAAACAGCTTATACCTTCAGAATTTCCTAAATTTGGCTTTTCATTAGGAGCTATTCTAATAGACATTGGTAGCTGATCGATTGGCATAGATAAATCTCTCTCATCCCACCAAAGGCATTGCCCATCTAGAGAACCGGTGAAGAATTCAGTATTTGTTCGTGAATGTGAGTAAAGTAGTGCAGTTATAGGTTCCCTGTGCGAATTATAAATGGAACTTGCGGACACAGTTTTTACTCCGACGCGAGTATCAAATAACTTCACAATTCCAGTATCAAGACCAGTTATAATTACTTCGGGATCAGCAGGAGAACAAGCGACTTGCCAACAACCATGTTCTGTGGCGAATTTATTTATGGGCTCGTTTTCTTTATTTATATCCCACATGTAGCAGTTTTCTTCAACAAAAGCTTTACTACTGGGGCAAGATTTATCACAATATGAGGCTACGAGTTTAGATTTGTTTTCATGAGTCCATACAATGCACGAAATAGGGCGCCCAAAGGGATCCCGAAATGCGTTTTGAATTCGAACATTATATTTTTCTACTGGAGCTTGAGGTGGCATGGTAGTAAAATATGATTGGTACATCTCAATTGCGTTGTTTTGATCTATGATATGTTCAATTTCAGAATTAAGACTTAGCACAGCATGTACGTAGTTATCTTCATGCTGTACACGACGGCAATGACGTGTTACATGATCTTCGTTATAAAGATGAACGTCTTTAGGCCAGCCCCCTTCTACATGATTAACGCCATGGTCATTAAACGAAACAATTTCAGTATTACCATCATGTTCAGATATAGGCAATGTCGCTTGAACGTCCCTATGGACTGGATTACGTAATATGTATTCTTTTTGTAGTTTTTTATCTGGATTGATAGAATCTAACATATGCGCAGGAACATCTTGAAATAAAGGTTGTCTTCCGAAGGATTTCCGTTTTTTTGTATAAACGTAATAAAACTTTTGATAACGTTTCATTGTCTTTCACTAAAACTTTCTATTTTTTAACTCCCACTTGTAAAAGTAATGAACTGGCATTATTCAAAGTTGATCGCGAAGGCCATGCTATTGCTATGACGACATTGCTGATGTCGGCGAGAGAAACATATGTGTCCTTGTTTTTTGGAGGCTTCATTGTCACGTTATATAATGAAAAAGTTACAATGTTGATGTCGCAGTAAACGTATGTTTTCTCACAACATTCTTGTGTAAATAATAGATTCTTTCGATTGAACGTGATCATTTGAGATTGGTCGAGATAATAATGTATCAATAAAATTTTGTAATATGTATGTATTGTAATATATTTTATATTTCGATAATATTTTAAAGTTAATCAAGTTTTTTTCCGTCTTATAAACAAGCATACTAGCTGTTCCGGCGATCTTCGTTCCACCTGCTCTATATGAATTAGAAAACCTTGTGATGTTGTTTTTCCAAGTTTGCTCGGAGTTTTTCGTTTTTTGTTATCTCTTAAACCTTCCCTGGACTTCTATAAATAATTCAATATTTTAGTACAAATATCACCGTCTCATAATTAATTAAGAGTAAAGTTAAGTTTATATTATAGTGTAATAAAGTCTATTATACAAGATTGAGCGATATAGATGTGTACGTATTAATATACCAAATACATAAATACCATTAATACGTACACATACCTATTACATGACGTACCTATCGGCATAATATCTATAAGATCTCGAATTTAACTTTTATTCAACTATGTTGAGTAGCGTATTCACTAGCTTTTAGCATGCTCCAAATTTTATGCATTAATCCATAAATTGATATTATTATATATATACCATTGTTTGAGTTATTTTACTTTGTAGCGTGTTATTTGCTTTTAAGCCCACTCTTCACTAGATATTTATGAAATACTTCCAGATACTATGCTTTTGCCAAGTTAAATTTTAGAATATCGCCTCTGTCGTCTAGATCGCCTTTGTGATCTAGCGGTTTGGCGTCGGGCTTGACTTACTGAGGTCCTGGATTCGAACCCTGGGTCGAATAACAAAAAAACGGAGAATCTGTATTTTCAACATTCTACTAAAAATAACGTTGTCCGTAATTGTATATGTGGCGATAAGCTTGCCACCTAGTCGTGGGTGCCCTGGTTGTGCCTCTGCTTGTCTCCTCCGGGATATGAGCATGAGGATACTTTTAATTATTAGTATAGTGCCTGGCACCTTTAAAACGACTTGTAATAGGCGAATTTTGATATAAGTTACTATTACTTTCTCCAGGTACCTAGTAGAGTTTTATGACTTGCTAATATTGGTAGCGACATCTTTATTTATTTATCTGATTAACTTACAGGCGGTTAACACTCAAAGATTGGTAACTATTACTGTCATTTGTCGCTATTACTGTTACTATATTTTGTTAGATTTCTATTTGTTACATTAGGAAATCTGTGACTTTAAATACTTACCTACCGTAAAAAAAATACCCACTACAAAAGTTTTGTTCATCATTTATGTATGGTTTTCATGACATATCTACCGATTCTTCTCTACATGACCTGGTTCTTCTCTAAATAAACATAGGTCAATTAGGTTTTTTTATTATTTGCTTAATTAATGCTTTCAGAGCCACACACACAGGCATATGAAATCAAAGGCTTGGCAGTGAGCGTGTTAAATATTTAAAGTTTCTAATATTCAATGTATTATAATTGTAAAAATAGTTAAAATTTAATACTGAATCGGTAAAAGATAATATTTAGGAAGAGCATTTTAGGTAGCATTTATCAAATACCTTAATACGTAGGTACTATAGTACGTAATACGTAGGTAATATAGTAGTATCATAAAGTCCTTATCTTAATTAAAAACATTACTGATATCGAAGTAGGTAGTAAGGTTAAGAATATTATAAAGAAATTTATATTATTATATTAATATTAGAGAGAAAGGAAACGCAGAACTGATTAGGGAAGTTTCACGTAAAATAGGATTTTTTTAAAAACACATAAAAAATACCTAATAAGTCTGTTTTTGTATTCCATGTACAATAATAATGAAATTAAAAATCAACAACCTAAATAAAAATTATGTCATTGATGTTTGTCTTGATTGCAAATGCTGGACAGATTTGCATGAAATCACCTTTGACATAGGTACCTAGCCGTGACCCCATTTCTATGTTAAAATTACAATTACAGGATACCTAAAGTAATCAGAAAATTGTTAATTCAGTTAGTATCTTCACGCCTATATCCCCGAAGAGGTTGGCAGAGGCACAACCAGGGTACCCACGACTAGCCGAAGATACTAAGTCCCACAATGTGATAGGTGGCAAGCCTATCCGCCAACCGGGCACATATCCTATCCCGAGCATTTTTTTATGAGAAAATTAGAAAAACGCAATTTTCTTTTGTTGCCCGACCCGGGATTCGAACCCGGGACCTCATGCAGTCAAGTCCAATCACTGAACCGCTAGACCACAGAGGCGATAATGATCCAGCTAAAAATATGTTTGGGAATTTATCTTTAGGAAAATAACTTCAAATTAAATTTTAAAAAATGTTTAGAAAAATACTTACGTGGAAAATAGAAAAATCCTAGCACTTGTCAGACACAATGCAATCACACAAAAATCACATAATATACACAGACGTTGTTATATTTAATTCAATAACTCACAACACATTCTGTATCCGATATTGCAAAAGTACAAACGTGCGCGTGCGCCGCTGCGAGTTTCACCGTCATCGGTGACTGGCGCGCAATGCGCGTGGATCGTGACTGGAAGTAGAAACAGTGTGCCTTTACTTAGGTTAAGGTAGAGACTTATATAAACACTCGAGTAGACATGCCTTACACAATCCATACTAATATTATGAATGTCTGTCTATATGTTACACATTCACGGCTTGAGTTCTAAAATAAAATTAATAAAAATAAGTTTAATACAATGAAACAAAGTCTAGATACAATTTAACAAAGAGAAGAAAGAACAGGGTGAAGTTATAATTTTTATTTTGATTATTCAAAAGACCGAACCGGTCCGGAAGACCGGTAAGAGACCGAAAGAAGATGCAGACAAAAAAAGGAACACAAATGGAACATTTCGTTTTACGATACTGATTGAAGTAGGTGCTGCTTAACATTTAACGGTTCAACGTATCTGTAAAGCTCATGGTATATAGGGTTTTAAAAGACAGAGGTGACCACTTACCACCACTTTTTTCGCGTTTCTCTTTACCTCCTCTTCGTTAAAAATACTACTAACACTTACGTTTCATTATCAGAATAATATTACATATTTAATTATTAGAATAATATTACAATAAATGTGAAGGAAGCAAGACAGGTTTGTCAGGATCGTGAGGTCTGGCACTCGATACTCTCTGCCTACCCCGTAAGGGACTTGGCGTGAAGATATGTATGTAATAATATTACAGTATGACATATATCATTATTACTTTAATCACACGCTTTTCGTAACTTTGTTCACAGACCAGAAAAGTATTAAGGAATATTTATTGCATGTCAATAACATAGTAAAACTTTTACTCACCATGTGAATTTAAATTACCTTGATTTGAAGTTTTGAAAAAATTACTGTGATTAGAAGTCAATAATGTTTTAAAGTAGGTAAGACCATAGCAAAGTCGCATAAGCGAACCACAAGAAACATAGTTTATGTAGTATATAGGTTAGCATAAAACAAATGTTAAAAAACGCGAAATCTAAATTTTAGATTTTATTCTTGCCATAGAACAGGTCTATTTCAATTTCTTCATATATCTTCGGATCATAGTTAAAAGTAAGTACTCATTGGGACTGGTTTGGTTCGTTCGAGTTCCCCATGTGGCCGATGACTATTTAGCCAGTTCTATTGACGTGGTCTTATTTCCTTTTAGCGACAGGAGCTGAGATTAACGCCTTATTAAGAAAGCTATGCAGTTCCTGCTTGCTGGTAAAAATAACACAAGTTACCGTGTGACTCTGTTGTTAGTAATACGCGTAGAAAATTGATCAGTTATGGAATTAAAGTCTCCGTAAAAACGCCATGACTAAGTTTTGCGCCTCACGCGATGTTTTATTTACTGTCATATCTCCCAAGGAACATCAGAAAAGGTAGAGTGTCGGTCTCAAAACTGTAATAGCATTTGTTATTTGGACCGCTACCAATTTTCGTAAAAAAATATTTCCTATTAAAATTATAAATGCGACAGTTTGTATGAGTATGTTTGTTTGTTTATTAAGCAAAAACTGTTGAACCGGTTTTCATGAAATTTGGCGCGCACATAGCAGGTAACTTGGATGAACACATAGGATAGTTTTTATTCCGAAAAAGTGTTCCTGTGGGACTATTAACCACGCGGGAAAAGCCGTGGGCAACAGCTATTTTTTATAAAAATGAAAAAGCAGGCGCCTCTAACTTTTAAAGAGTTGTAGAGTAGTTTATTACTTGTCAATTAGAAGTTTAAAAAAAATCTCTATTCCCATATTCCCGAAGAAGTAAGCAGAGGTGCAATCACGATTAACCGAATATATTAATTTCCACAGTATGATAGGTGTCAATCCTATAGCTAATCGCGCAATCATCTAATTCTAAGGAATGAGTTTTAATTAAAAGATTAAAAAACACATTTTCTACTGCCCGATCCGGAAAACGCAGCTTTATCTTCTAAAATCTTTAGTCAGTACACTATCTTTCTTTTGTTGGTATTTATTTTCCTTTTCACATATTTACTTGTTTTTTGTACATATTTAAAATAGTAATAAAAGTTATCGCTTCTGTGGTCTAGCGGTCCGGGTGTTCGAATCCCGGGTCGGCCAACACAAAGAAAGTTGGATTTTTCCAATTTTCTAATAAAAAAATGTTGGTCGGGATTGGAAATGTGCCCGGTTGGCGATAGGCTTGCCACCTATCACAGTGTGGGACTTAGTGTCTTCGGCTAGTCGTGGGTGCCTTGGTTGTACCTCTGCCTACCTCTTCGGGGATATGGGCGTGAAGATACTTAACTTTTTAATAAAAGTTTAAAAAAACAATATAAAAAAGTCGAAACTGTTAAACATTGTACTAGTTTTAAAGTTATATACATGTGTTAATTCATCCGTTGGATCTCTACCACTTTAAGTAAAGAAACTTAAAAAAAATTAAGAAGGTATGTTTTTATTTTATGTCAGATAACTAATAAGCGCGGCTCTAGCGGTGTAATACAACCGACGTCCATAAACACCATATATGTTATTTATGCTAAGCTTTTTCAAAGCCCAGATTTGAAAACACGTATGAAAGTCTACCAGCTGCCTTATCTTGCAACACAGAATACAATAATGGCAAGCACAGATGCTATGGTTACCTGAGAAAGAGTTATAATAATCCAGGCGAGCTTTGGCACAGCTCATAGCTAGGCTAGAGCAACTACTAAAACGGTCAACATACCAATGAGTTTGATAGGGTCATGCGAAGGTTCGTTATATCAATGTCTAACAGTTTCAGGCAGCTTCGCCTGCATAACTTGGCTTCTACAGCACCGATTTTGATGTAATAAAGCCTATAACACTCAGGGATAGTGTAGCAATCTAAAGGTGAAAGCATTTTTTAAATCGGTTCATTAGTTTCTCAGCCGATTCATTTCAAACAAACAAATAAAAATCAAACCTTTCCTCTTTATTTTATTAGCATAGATACTCGGTACTATAACTGCTCCTCTAACATTATTGTATCAACATTGATGTATAGAATCCAAAGGTTTATGATATTGTATTTTTTGTAAGGTAAGGCAGCGAACAAACTCAAGACTCCTGATGGTAAGCGACACCCGTGACATCAAAGATGTTACAAAGCCGTTATAGTCCATAACTATACTTGACAACAGTGCCA
>NJDC01005304.1:288241-299183 GCA_002245475.1 Calephelis virginiensis
TCGAAATTGTTAAACATTATACTAATCTTAAAGTCATTATACATGTCTTAATTAATCCGTTGGATCTCTACCACTTTAAGTAAAGAATCTTCAAAAAAAATTAAGAATGTATGTTTTTATCTTATGTCAGATAACGAAGAAACGTGGCTCTGGCAGTGTAAGACAACCGACGTCCATATACACCATATATGTTATTCATATATGAGCTTTTTCAAAGCCCAGATTTGAAAACACGTATGAAAGTCTACCAGCTGCCTTATCTTGCAACACGGAATACAATAATGGCAAGCACAGATGCTATGGTTACCTGAGAAAGAGTTATAATAATCCAGGCGAGCTTTGGCACAGCGCATAGCTAGGCTAGAGCAACTACTAAAATGGTCAACATACTAATGAGTTTGATAGGGTCATGCGAAGGTTCGTTATATCAATGTCTAACAGTTTCAGGCAGCTTCGCCTGCGTAACTTGGCTTCTACAGCACCGATTTTGATTAACAAGGCCTATACCACTCAGGGATAATGTAGCATTATACAGGTGAAATAATTTTTGAAATCGATTCAGTAGTTTGTCAGCCTATTCATTTTAAAAAAACAAACAAACAAACAAAAATCAAACCTTTCCTCTTAATAATATTAGTATAGTTACTCGGTACTATAACTGCTCCTCTAACTGCTGATATTGTATTTTTTATAAGGTAAGGCAGCGAACAAACTCAAGACTCCTGATGGTAAGCGACACCCGTGACATCAAAGATGTTACAAAGCCGTTATAGTCCATAACTATACTTGACAACAGTGCCAAACTGTCATTATGGTAAGAACTGGTAAGGTGGTACATCCCTATTCGAGTACTGCTCAACACTCTACCACCGATAGTCTTGTTGTTAATGACCTATTATCGCTTCTTACGAAGTGCAAGGCAAGGAGACTGATGGTCTATTTTGCAAATGCGATCCGGATCATTATTACTGGAAATTAATTATACCTCCACGTAACTCAACTATGAAGTTTTCGCATCCAGATTCAAAAAGTCACTTCTGAATATTTACTGAGTGTTTTTTATTAACAAAGGGCGTATTTTTTCGCCAATATAAAATACACCTGCTTTTTAGCCTCCAAAATTCCAAAACAAGGGAACTAAGAGTTCTGTTTACAATTATTAATATAAGAGATACTTAGAGGATCACTATGACTTGTATAGATTTATTAATATATTTTTATATATTAAAAAATGTATCAATTATATCATAATAAAATTAATTATAATAAAATAGATATGAATTATGATCATTTGTTAACTGATTGATTGTTAGAGATGTTATCACATACATACAACTATAAATCTAGGTCTTCGGCATAAATGTCTCTCCACACTACCTTGCAGTGTTCGTGCTGTTAATACAGCCGTACCTTATCTAAATAATATACCATTTTTACCTTTAATTTCGTTTAATATATTTTGTTTTCGTGGTTGATAGCCATATATCTTAGACTAGCTGCTACCTGCGGCTTCGCCCGCGTTTTCACAGAAACCCGGTGTGCGATCGGGATTAAAAATAGCCTATATGTTAATCCAGGTCACAATCTATCTGTCTTCCAAATTTCAGACAAATCCGTTCATCCATTCGAGCGTGAAAGAGTAACAAACACCCATACATACATACTTACAAACTTTCGCATTTATAATATATCTTAGATTTAATCGGTCGTAAAATACGTTACATGAGCGTAGTGTCTCAATTAATGCTTAATCATCAATCCTTTTTATTAAAATATGGACAAAATGGAAGGAAACTCGGTTCCCAAAACTTCACTGTCTCCCTGGCACTAAACTCGAAAGCTCCGTTGCAAGTGCGAATATTGATGTATGTGAACAAATTCTTACTTCTTAATAAGACAATGGTGGTAACTTTGTTGCGCACTTGCTAAACCAACTTTAAGTTATAGCTATTTCCTTTCAATGAAAGTAATAGAAAGAGAAAAAACAGTTTTAATGCTGTCGATTAGTCTGTACAGAATACTTCTACACATGCTTAATGTATTCTTCAGGAAACGTTGGTTAAAAATGGCAGAATTTGATCAGTCCGCACAAATCTGACATGTCTGTTTTCCCTCTCTTTTATTTTATTTCATTTTGAAAAGCATTCATCTAAAATAAATTAAGTTTTTGAACAGCAGAATCACTATCAACGTTTAATGGTGTACAAATATTTTATTTCGGTTTTTGCTGGATCACGTTCCAGACACCACAGTCATGTGTGTGGAAAGGCCTTAAATTGATCGGCCATCTTGCATTGGCTAGATCAAATGGATGTTTGATTAAGTTTCACCGCTTCTACAGATGACTTGAGCTTCCCTAAAATAGTTCTGTGGTTTGGCAAAGTTGGTGACCAATATCATTTGTGAAACTGATTTCAAAGCATTAATGTCACAGATGACATTCTGTTAATTCTACCAATAGTTGTGACATTTGACATGTTCTCTCAAACTATTTGAAGCTCAAATATTGTTCTGATGATAGGAATAACATGTCGGCTGTAAACGCCCATTATGCTAATAGGATAGGGCGTTGCCGCACTAATGCTAGGTTTAATGAGTGACGACCTATATGACTCTGGCGTATGTAAGTTAACTCTACCCCATTCAAACTGGAATACGATAGTTGTAAGCACTGTGGTTATGGTGGTATTAATAGGCAAAATATTACCCTGTCTGATGTAGCGTTAGTTATTCATCTAATTATTAAATTATTCCATTACCAGGTAATGACTTTATCACTAATAATTACAAAAAATCTCTACAATTTGTACTTACGTTATATAAATTAGCTACCAATATAAATATATTTGGTTTTCCTTGTTGCTTTCGGGCTCCTTGGAAGAACATAGAGCAAGTGCTTTACCGGCTTGTAAAAATAGAGCGTTAGTTTTTGTAACTCGCACCGTAACTATTGGTTGTAAATGTTGTAGAGAAATAGAAAATTAGTCTGCTTTTTGTTCGAATTCTATTAAAAGTATTTATTTCAGTACTTAGTAAAATTATGTTCTAAATAGATTTACCCGCGTATTAAGGATAGGGAATTTGAGCATTGTTAGTAGTTGACGCTACGTCAATTACAGTATGGTAGTTTAGTTAAAGAAGATAATAAATACCACAACATTAAAAAAAATGTTAAATGGACATGCGTGCGAAGTTATACTGTTTGGCATTATTATTATTTTTTATTCCATGAAAATAATTAATAATAATAAAACAATAAGATCGAAAAGGATAGTTGACATAAAAAAACGTAAAATCTTGACAATATATAATACATCAGAATCTTGACCTAAATTCTGAAAAAAATTACTATCAAAAGTTATTTTTACTGCTAAATAATCGCGTAAAAACATATAAAAAAACAAAAATAAACTAAAATTGATAATCTCCTCCTTTTTAGACTCAATTAAAAATTATACCACCCGTAAAGATTTTTTTATGATATTAGAAGGCAAACCAGCAGACAGATTTCCTGATGGTAAGAAACTCACGCCACCTAGAGTGGTAAGTGGTAAAAGTGGTAATGGTACGTTGCCAACCTGAGGCCGACCATCCGAACTGGACGTTATGGCGGCGGAAAAAATTAAGGTGATGGAACCGGAACACGTCAACGCCAAGCATTGACGTTATGATGGTAGGAATAGGAAAGGCGGTGGTACCAATCTCTACTACCTAGTCAAATGTCACGGTGTTAGTGACGGTAAGCTTATACTCGCCTTTTACGTGCTACCTGGCAGGAAAGTCGATGGTCTTATATGCAAAGGAGCCCGAACCAACACAGGGAAAAGGATGAAAAAAACTTTCACATTCATAATATTAGTATGGATTTAAATATATGGGTTAGTGGTTTGAACTAGAAGAAAGCGGAATGTATGAAATGCTACTGGATTCCGCGGTTAGGTGGTTACCCTACTGCATGGCCCTCATTTGTCGAGCGCCTCACATGTCCTAATCGCGTCATTACTTTTGTCCTAGATATAAAAGAGACCTAAATATTTTCATGAAAACTAAAATATTGGTTTCTAGCATGTTTTACCTCCGACGGAAAAAGGAGTGTTATAAGTTCGTTTCTCAGTGTGTGTATGTCTATATGGCTAGGACATCATAAGTCCTAAACAAATAGACATTGGATCGGTTTCGATTGGATTTTTCATTTAAAAGCTGACATGATCGAGATGGTTCTTAGCTTCATTATAAGTTTTGTTGTTGTTTGGTTATTGAACGTTTTCATTTTTATAATTATTTATAAAATAGGATAACGAACATGGATCATAATGTTCAGATTTAAACATAGTCTATGGATATCCGAGGTTGCTTACTGTCGTCTGGGTGATATGACCATTAGGGTTAGTCTTGAAGCTCGATAAGCGCAATATTGGAGATTGGAATCGAGTATGACATTTTAGGTAGTCTTGAACACAATACAGGCGAATTTTTAACATTAAGTTAATGATAAACAATAAACAATTTCAGCGTATATTTTGAATTTATTTGTAACTAAATTTTTAAGTACCTAAACTGACTTATACAATTTCCTATTAGCATATCAAAATTAAGAATAACCTTACTGATGTGCAAGTCTACTGTCTACCCTACTCTCTGTACCGAAACATACATAAATCAAATACTGTGATTGTAGCACAGTGCTTTACTATGAGTGAGTGGTTTTGTTAGGAATGACCCATTAAACTTATGTTCGATTCTTGCGAAATGCCATGCTAAATAATTCGAGATCCTAAAGTTATATTAAAGAGTTAACTTAAACAAGAGTTTAAGTTTCTTCCCATAGACTAGAGGAACGAGACAGAAGAGGCGAGCATTTATATTACGCTGATAGTAAACTAGGCAAAGGATGTGTACTAGAAAAAATAATTAGAGGGAATATTGACACGCTTTCGAGTTCTTAACTTTCTTTAAATCCACGACGGAAAAAAGAGTGTGTTAGATAATGAAATGAACTGAAATGAAATTTATTTATTTGCGGAATATGTGTGTTTAAAAGTTGTTACAGAATACTTATTCATACCAACATATTCTACCACATTGTAGTGTGCAAACATCTAACTTAATTAAATATATTGTATTTTTTATTTTTGTTATATATTAACATACAAATTCGTTTAAATATATTTACTACTAGGTTAGCACTTATTAATTTAAGCAAAAAATTTAACGATCGAGTTTTACCCTATCTACCATACACTACCGACATAAGTATAAGTTCGACGTGTGAGTGTGTTTGTGTGAGTGTGTGTGTCTGTCTATGGCATTATAGTTTTAGAATGGATCGATCGATTTCGTTTCGATATTTATTTGAAAGCTGACATGATAAAGATGGTTCTTAGCTACGTTACATGTAGGTTTTGTCGGGTTTTTTTATGATATTGGAAGGCAAACGAGCAGACGGATTTCTTGATGAAAAAACACTATTAGAGGTAATGGCGCGTTGTCAACGTGAGGCTGGGATGTTAGGCCTCGAGCAAAAGTAAGTTTACGGGCTACCTCACCCTTGTTTAATATTATTCTACTTAACTGGGTTATTAGACTTATCTTTCTTTTATATGTTAGGACTACTTCATTAAATAAGGTTCAATTGTATTATTTGTTTTGTTAATTTTACATAAATATAAATATTCTTAATAGCTATAGATTTTTAAAAATGAATTTGTATGTCATCAGTTTGATTATAAATTTCAATTAAATATAAGAGTTAGGTTAGAAAATAACATACAACTATCCTGATACGTTGCTATTGCCAAAGCGTTAAGTTTGATATTCAAATCTACCAGCTACCTTACTCTTCAGACTAGAACACTATAGAGCCAAACATTGGCTACAGGAACAGTTAAGGCATTGGATCCCTACACGAGCCAATTCTCGCATATCACTCTACCACCAGTGATCTACTTGGTAATAAACTATCTTAACCTAAATTCTCAAACGCAGAGATAAAGTATCTTCACGCCCATATACCCCAAGGTGGACTTTTTTAATTGATACAGTGCTCTAAATGTAGTGAGAATATAGAACGATTTTGATTGTATTTTGTTTTTGACAGTGTTCTAGCCCGGATGAGGTCAGTCGTTATTATACATTACGTTTGATACTCCAGTCATATGATAGCAATACAGGTTTAGGTATTGCATCTATGGTGTCGGTTTAAAACTCAAAAATGGTATTAAAGGTCGCGATAATTACTTAAGAGAGCTCTGTGTTCGCTGCTGTTTTATTTATTAAAAAAGTCATTACATATTCATTTCAGTTATTGAAATTTATTACTAAATTCAATTACTAACAAATGTTGCCATGACATATTTTAAAAAGCTGCTAAGATTATAAATATTCCTAAATATGTATTAAATTAACAAAGTAAAGAATGTGAAAGAAATTATTTAAATAGTCCAGTTAAAAAGGACTATACTAATTGGTACTCGTTCGTATCTCAAAATGGCCTTATAATAATTAAATTATAGCCTTTTAATCATATTAATGGAATAGACACCAATTCCCGGGTAGGGTAACAAAATGAAAATTGGGTTTTTCCTATTTTCTAATAAAAAAAAGGTTGCTCGGGATTGGATATGAGCCCGGTTGGCGATAGGCTTACCACCTATCACATTGTGGCACTTAGTATCTTCGGCTAGTAGTGGGTTCCCTGGTTGTACCTCTGCCTACCTCTTCGGGGATGTGGGCGTGAAGACACCAAAGAGTCAGATTGTTACTACTACCTTCAATATTTCTACTACCATAGTGAAAATACTCGCCTGTCGAAGTCTGAATTCTGTTAGGCAACAATTTTTACAAATGTTACCTCGTATATTTTCACTACTTGAACAAATTATAATTATTCTTAATTTCTTAAAGCTCCTCAAAAACACACTCCCTTATTTTATTATGATAAACCTCCTTTTTCTAAAGTTGGTTGAAAATTAGAGACCTTTAGATCCTAATGTCTGTAGCGACCAATTATCATGGTCAAGAGTTAACTGCTGTAATTGGTCATTAGACAGAAGCTGATGTTGATTACCACTTGACATAAGGTCATCTTAATCTATTAGGCATATTCATTTACAGCTTTCGGAAGATTGCTTTTAAATCTTTAAGGTGTTGATTTATTAGAAAATATTTTGTAAGGGGTTTTGGTATTGGCGAAAGTACATTTCCTATTCCTCCTCCTCATGGTAAGAGACAACCATGCACTGTAGATGTTACAGGTGCATAGCTGTATTATGGCCGGGATGTTAATCCTATTGTGCCAATCTCCGGCTATGCTACCCTCTGCAACAGAACATGCATGGGCGCGGGCAGCAGGGTGCAAGTGCAAATGTACTCCGCATTTGAACCCCGGGAAGAAATTACATAGAAAAAAATATATTTATTTTTTTACCTGAACCAGCGGGAGAGTAACGCTTTTCGAATGTATATACATAATGATGTATGTTTGTGTTCTTATGTATATATTATGTATTATCAGCCTTAGCTTTTATATTTTATATTGGTTAATAGTATGTATCGATGGAGATGCACCATCCTGAAAATAATCCTGGCGGCGCTCATGGGAACATGACAGTGACATGTCAGAGAATTGGGCAAACCGGTTGGGAAAATCCTTACTCAAGCTCCTTTGGTGTCAATGAGGAAATACACGATACACTAATTGTTTTACTTAAGAACATTTTACAAAATTGGCCAATATTACCTAATTCATGTAAAATTTCAATAATTATGAATAAATTGCGACCATCTTTCTATCTTATGCTGTGCACACACTAGACTTATTATACACATATATAACGGAACAGCTCAGCTAGTGGTATGAAACCAGCAGAATCGTTGCAGAACTTGACATATTTACCGTCACAACGCCATGTCGAGGACAAGCATTAAACCCAGTTACGGACCTAATAACCCACAAACCAACAGCTGTTATAAAATAAGTTTCTCCATAGATGCTGATTGGTCTGGTGTATTACAAGGATGTTTTTGTTTATAGTGTCATTGTTTTTAATAGGAAAATAATCGCTTCTATGGTTTTGCGGTCTGGCGTCGGACATGACTTCTTGAGGTCCCGGGTTCAATCTCCGGGTAGGGCAACGAAACAAATAGAAAATGTGTTTTCAATTTTCTAATTATAGTAACGTTGCCCGGGATTGGATATGTGCCAAGTTGTCGATAGGCTTGCCACCTATCATGTTGTCGGACTTTTGGTATCTTCATTGTGCCTCTCTCTACCTATTGTGAAGATACTTTTGTCTATAAGCTGTACAAATACTGGCAATAACTTAGGTCAGGTTAGTGCCATCGTTGGCGATTTAGAGCTACCGAGGATTTAACTCCTGTGGCTAAATTTTTTATTCTTTTCCAAACAATTACGTTAGTAATTAGTTCATATTTTTCCTTCTTTAAAAAAAAAATTAAAAATTATGGTATTTTTGTTGCGAAAAACGCGGCAAGTACTAAAATTAAAATGTCAACCAACAACGAGGCTCGGGTTCAGTTCCCAACGGGGCACATATTTGTTTGAAGTTGGTGCCTCGATGTCTGCATTTGTGGGTCTGGATGTTTATTACAAAATATTCTAGTATTTTATAGGTATTTATCGCCTTTGTGATCTTGAGGTCCGGCGTCGAACTTGAGTTCTTGAGGTCCCAGATCGGGCAACAAAAAAAGGTAGAAAATGTATATTTTCAATTTTCAAAATGACGAGGCCTGGGATTACATTGTCTAAATATGTGCCCAGTTGGCGATAGGGTTGCCACCTATCACATTGTGGGACTTAGTGTCTTCGGCTAGTCGTGGGTTCCCTGGTTGTACCTCTGCCTACATCTTCGGGACATGGGCGTGAAGACACCAAAGAGTCAGATTGTTATTACTACCTTAAATATTTCTACTACCATAGTGAAAATAACACGGCTAGTGTTTGTCCTGGTTGTGCCTCTGCTTACTGCTTCGGAGCTACTTGAAGATACTTACTTACCTTTTCATAAGTTTTTCTATGTGTTAGTATCATTGACTGACACCTACGAGTATAACACAAGCTTATACTTTGCTTACTTTAGTGCCAGATAATTTTTTTATGTCTAGGTATATTTATTTATTTAAAACATTTAAAAAAATCACATGTCGCGTGCAGTGCAGTGCCTACTGCTTCGGAGATACTTGAAGATACTTACTTACCTTTTTATAAGTTTTTCTATGTGTTAGTATCATTGACTAACACCTATAACACAAGATTATAATTTGCTTACTTTAGTGCCAGATCATTTTTTTATGTCTGGGTATATTTATTTATTTAATACATTAAAAAAATCACATGTCGCGTGCCAGACAGCACAAATGCTTCAGGCAACCTAGTGCGACATATCATTGTTTATTTTATAACATTTTATGAACTAGATGAAAACAAACTCCAATTAATTTAATGATAGCTTAAAATAATGTTTGCTTCCCGTGTTACATTTTAATGAATGTATTAAACACGCAGCTTGATGTCTAATAAAAAGAGATGATTTGATTGGTCATGTGATGTAGTTATGGATTGTCAACATTTTATGTGAAAATATTTTAGCTTTCAGCATTACTTGGCAAATACTATTAAAACGAATAACGATCTATACCAGTGGTGCTCAATTTTTTTTTTTGGGCATTTGTTTAATTTCCAATAAATTAAACAAAAAATCCTGCCTTCCTGCCAAGCAGCTCGTAAAAGATGAGCATAGGCTTACCGTAACTAACACCGTGACATTTGACTAGGTGGTAGAGTTTCGCAGCGACTCACCCGGAATGGTACCAATTTCTATTCCTGCCGCCATAACGTCATAATGTGTTTCGGTTTGAAGGGTAAGGTAGCCGGTAAACTTACTTTTGCTCGAGGTCTAACATCCCAGCTTCAGGTTGGCAACGCACCATTACCACCTTTGGTGTCTCTAGGCGGCGTGAATTTCTTACCATCAGGAAATCCATCTGCTTGTTTGCCATCCAATCATAAAAAAAGACTATCATAAAAAAAGACTGTGATAAAATAGTATAGATCAGTGGAGATATTTAATAAAAGTTTAATAGGTTACAGGCGGGACGGTTTATCACAGGAATGCTTTTTGTACTGGAAACATTTTTTAGAATCCTACTGTTGTTCCCGACCAAAACAAATATAGACCGGGTTTTCACTGTTTGAACAATATCTATGTTACTTTTAATCAAAATCGGTCAACTGCACGAATATTTTTGAATGTAGGAAAATTGTTAGGTATAACACGGATACGGATAGTAAATAATTATATTAGTAATAACACTACGGATTTATTTTTCTTATATATTTATCGCCTCTGTGGTCTAGCGGTTCAGTTGTTGGACTCGACTGCATGAGGTCCCGGGTTTGAATCCCGGGTCGGGCAACAAAAAGAAAATTGGGTTTTTCCAATTTTCTAATAAAAAAAAGTTGCTCGGGATAGGATATGTGCCCGTTTGGCGATAGGCTTGCCACCTATCACATTGTGGGACTTAGTATCTTCGGCTAGTCGTGGGTGCCCTGGTTGTACCTCTGCCTACCTCTTCGGGGATATGGGCGTGAAGATACTTTTTTTTATACATTTATTATTTCTTAGTAAGTATATTTTGACTGAACTTGACCACCAAAGTGTAAAATACAATTCCAAAATAAATGGTTTCATTTCTATGAATGGAGACTGCCCATTTTTTTTGTATAAGAATTGTAAAGCATACCAAGTTTCAATTGTGAAATATTTTTTTTTAATTAATGAAACAACTAAACGCATACTAGATTCAAAGGACTTATTGAGATTACCCAAGTTTTTTCTCTAAACAGAAAATTTTCTTAAATATAATCTAATTAATTGTTTCCACGGGAACGTCATTAAGTGTGTTTTTTTATGAAAGTTTACGA
>NJDC01005304.1:309762-327799 GCA_002245475.1 Calephelis virginiensis
CTGGATTCATAATTCGACGATTGATTCCATTTGGCATAATATAGACCAATTTATCACATGTATTTTAAGGATTAAAGTATTTTTTTAATTAAATGCACTATTTTTTTTTATTTCCATTCTATACCCTGGAGTCAATTTGATTATTGATTACATATTGCATAACATGGACCAATTTATTAGATGTATTTTTATTTTAAGCCCCAAAGATTAAAGTATTTTTTTAATTAAATGCCTCATTTTTTATTTCCATTCTGTAATCTGGAGTCATAATTCGACGATTGATTCCATTTGGCATAATATAGACCAATTTATCAGATGTATTTTAAGGATAAAAGTATTTTTTTTAATTAAATGCACTATTTTTTATTTCCATTCTATACCCTGGAGTCATTTTGATTATTGATTATGATTATTGATATATGAATATGGTCCAATTTATTACAATGTATTTTTATTTTAAGCCCAAAAGATTGAAGTATTTAATTAACTGCATTAATTTATATAATTTCTATTCTATAATCTGGAGTTATGATTCGTGAATTGGCTATATATTGCATAACATGGTCGAATTTAACATAATATCATGTATTTTTTTTAGTTTTAAGCCCCAAATATAAAAGAAGATTTTTTAATTTATTGCAATAAGCTTTGTCATTTCCATTCAATAATCTCTAGTCATTATTCGTGGATTGACTCTATATTGCATAATATAGTCAAATTTATCAGATGTATTGAACCGTTACATTTTTCGACACAATGTGTGTAAACTCTTGACTCGGCCATTATACATGGAATTGTCCTTTCACTTATAATAAAAGTGAAAGTGGGGACACGATTATGTTTCTAACACAAAGGACTATTAACAAAGGGTTTCCCGTTTCTTACATCAGCAGCTCCTTTCCATTTGAAGAGATACATTACATGGCTAGGGCTGAAATGATCCAGCCTTTTGAGTATTGGGTCTACCAGATACCTTTCTAAATAGCGATAGAAATAGGATAGGCAGAGCTACCGCGTATCCGTCAGAGTTTTCGCAAAATTCTATCACTGAGCTTACCGCCTTGTTGGTCGAGTGGCTAGCGTACACGCCTAACTACGCCGACCACGAGACTCGGGTTTGATTTCCGAGGGGGGCAGGCATTTAGATCTCTGCATTTCCGGGTCTGGGTGTTTATTAAATTTATTCTAGTATCTATTTAAGTATCTATTTATTAAAATCGTTGACTAACACTCATAACACAAGCACATAATTTGCTTATTTTGGGGTTAGATTCAATTTGTGTAAAAAAAAGTTACTCTCTGCAGTACATGCGTGAACGTAGACTAAGTTTTATATCCGTTTATACTTCTTTTAAGTATTTTTTTTCCTCGTTTAACCAATAAGGAAGTATATAATTATAGATGCGTCGCTTTAATTAAAATGTCAAAAAATGTAAAAGCTTCAATTATGATTTTCTTTTAACAGTAAAAGGGGATATTTAAAGGAAAAGCGCTCTGAAAATTATAGGAAATATATTCCATAAAGTTCATTTTCAGTTAAAGTGACCGCTGTAAATCTATGTAGGGCAAATGCAATCAAGTATTAAACCGTCGTTTCGCATCAGCTAAATGGAGTGTGGTAGGAAATTTGGTTTTTGAACACAAAATGGGAATCGCCTCTGTGGTCTAACGGTTCAGCTGTTGGACTTGACTGCATGAGGTCCCGGGTTCGAATCCCAGGTCG
Source organism: Calephelis virginiensis (assembly GCA_002245475.1). NCBI lineage: Eukaryota > Metazoa > Arthropoda > Insecta > Lepidoptera > Riodinidae > Calephelis > Calephelis virginiensis. Next base: position 311,486 of record NJDC01005304.1, read on the forward strand.
GGCAACAAAAAGAAATTTTGGTTTTTCCAATTTTCTAATAAAAAAAGATGCTCGGTATTGGATATGTGCCCGGTTGGCGATAGGCTTGCCACCTATCACATGTAGGACTTAGTGTCTTCGGCTAGTCGTGGGTGCCCTGGTTGTGCAAATGCCTACATTCTTCGGGGATATGGGCGTGAAGATACTTCTAAAATGGAAATCGAAGTACCAAGAGAATGGTTCATTGTATAAATAGAAATACAGAGAGCGTTATACTAATGTAAAATTCATATCTTGTGAAGTGTACGTACGTAAAATGTTACGTGCTGACTGCTGAGTTTGGAGAGACTGAAATTTAATGTTAAATTGCTTCATGTTACTTACTAGCGGCCCGCCCCGTCTTCGCACGGGTATAAAATATACATATTAACCTTCCTCTTCAATCACTTTATCTATTAAAAAACAGCATCAAAATATGTTGCGTAGTTTTAAAGATTTAAGCACACAAAGGGACATAGGGACATATGAAGCGACTTTGTTTTATACTATGTAGTGATATCTACACTAGTCGACTCAACTAACTTTATTGCTTGATATTAACAGCTACTAACAGTTTGTATAGATTAAAGTATTGTTTTCCTATTTTCTTTGAAATGTTCTCGGTATTTCTTTTCATAAGAACCTTCTTGTGACAATAAGTAACACAACAAAAAGGAATTAGTAAAATTGGTCCATCCGTTCAGGCATGATGCGATGACAACGCGAAGAGGGGATTCATTTATATATATACATATGAAGGGCACACGAAAAAAAGGAGCTCATTAACAATTTTACATTTTTGAATTAACAATACCATTTAGTTTGTTTTTCTATGGCCAATCAAACCACGTTAAGTTAAACACGAAAAAGGGGCTGATTTCTTGTAATGTCCAATAAAAAAAAAAAAAAAAAGTTAAGCTTCCTTGTAAAAAATTAGAGATTTATGCGTCGTGCTTAGATTATTGCTTGTTTTTAATAAGAAAAATATAAAGACCTTCAAGATTTAATAAAGTTTTGCTGCCCTGCAAGCATCACATACTACACAAATTTACTTCATAAGGATAAATAAAAATTCAAACTAAAATGTAATTCATTTTGTTTCAAATGTAATAAAATTAGGAAAACCACAAAGTATAGGCACCATGACATGGTTTATGATCACCACATAAGTTCTAAAAAGTTGAAAGAAGCTTATTGCAACAATGAGCACTTTCTTGTCTGTTACAAATGAGAGTTAGGAAATTAAATATCAAATTATTGTTTATGTATCAGCCTAATGTTGTAAACTGGTAAGCTGTTATGTTAAATATATGCTGGTCGTGTTAATAATAGATACATATTAATTTCCAGCACCAGTTTAAACACAGTAATTGAATTTTAGGGTTTAATCCTTTGATTACTCGAAATAATGAGAATGTTAATGAGCTCCTTTTACTCCTGTGCCCTTCATATACTAGCTGACCCAGCATGCTTCGTATCGCTTAACATTAATGCTTCGACAGTAGCAGTAGTAGCAGTAGTAGTAGCAGTCTGTCGGACCCAATGTGAAACATTCTAAAATCAACGACTACTTACAAATAAAAAAAATAATTAAAAAAATATTTTCCAGAGGAGCAAATTGTGAATCTAAACCATTCTCGGATCCTCTTGAACACACACAAAAAAATCATCAAAGTCACTCCAGTAGTCTAGGAGGAGTTCAGTGACAAACATACGAACCCAAGATTTATATATATTAAGATATAGATTTTACTTTTCTTTCTTAATGATATTGAATGACAAAACGATATGTGTGTAAGAGCTCTTATACACGAACGGCATGTCACCAACAGCATAGGTAAGTGCTCTCACACACGAGCCGCGGACGACGGCCGCTTGTCGACGGCAGCTATCGACGCGGACGTGTTGACTGCTGCTGCCGACGCGTCGACGACTGACGCCCACGTGTGCCGACGGCTGCAGTTACCAATGTCGTTGGTGACATGCCGTTCGAGTGTCAAAGCACACGTAGTCGAGTCTTAACTCTCGTAACTATGTATGTTAATTATTGAAAAATGACAATGGCATATCGCAACTGATCTAAAATAGCACGATCTCTCATCTTAGATGGGTTATTAGTATGGGCTATTAACGTAAAATACTAGCCTATAAAAATACTAGCGGTACTTAATAATACAGAACATATTTCAATTTTCATCATTGATAACGGTTAATCATGTGGAAGCTTTCGGTGTACCTATATAAAGTTCCGTATAAATTAGGTAGGTAAAGAAAAAAAATAAATTTGAAGTGACTTTATCATGATTCCAAGACAAAAATTATTAGGACACCCTGGGTGATGATTATGTATCTCAGTTGCCAACTCAAACTGCAAAAGTGTACATCAAATGAGGTCAATTGTGTTTGCTATCTCAACTGTATTTCTGTTAGTCACTGGAGTTAGCAAATATAAAACACGTCATTTGACAGCTATTTGATGTACACTTTTCCATTTTGAGTGGGAACTGAGATACATAATCAGCATCCCGGGGGGGGGGGGGTGATTATGTATCTCAGTTGCCAACTCAAAATGCAAAAGTGTACATCAAATGACGTCATTTATGTTTGCTATCTCTATTGTATTTCTGTTGGTCACTGAAGATAGCAAATATAAAACACGTCATTTGAAAGCTATTTGATGAACACTTTTTTCCATTTTGAGTGGGCATCTGATTTACACAATCAGTCCCAGTGGTCTATTCTACTCAGCGGACCAGGATCAAAACAGGGAACTGCCGCCATAATGTCACAGTTTGCCTCTACTGCCACTTTTTTTTAACCGAACACACTTAACAAGAGTCAAAATTAAAAAAAAAACATAATACCATCAAACTCGTATCAATTGCAGATTTAATTTTCCTCTGATTTATAATGTGACCTGACCACGTAGGTTAATATTAAGTTGGTTTTGTCTTCTTTTTTCACAAAATAGCTAAAGCAAAATAATATTTAGAGTTACAAATTTGTAACAGGAAGCATGAAACTCAAACTTATTTAAAACAAGCTATTGTCCTCGGCGTTGCCCGTTTGGTCCTACAGGAACACATTTCGGGTTACCCTCTATGTGTGTGTGTAAAATCGGTTAGGCAGTTTTTGCGTGAAGGTGTAATAAACAAACAGACAAACTTTCGCATTTATAAGATGTTATTTTTGTTGACAATCAGACGTGTAATCTGTTAATTAATCAAAATCAGTTTAGATCGGTTAAATCATGAGACATCAGTGGTTACATAGCCTTGGAAAAGTCTGATTCATTTTTAAATGTTAAAGATAACAAATAGACTGTGTAGAAACGTTCATTTGAAGTGCTCACTCAAGTATTTTCGTTTAAAAATTGTACTAGTTAGTTTTTTTTTTTTTGATAATAGAAGGCAAACAAGCAGACGGATTTTCTGATAGTAACAAAATTCACGCCGTCTAGAGACACCTTTGTGATAATGGTGCGTTGGCAACCTGAAGCCAGGATGTTGGGCCTCGTGCAACAGTAAGCTTACCGGCTACCAGACCTTCCAAACCGGTACACGTCATGACGTTATGGTGGTAGGAATAGGTAAGCGCCTCACCCGGATGGAGTGATAACATCAAGCATTGGATGTTATGGTGGCAGGAATAGGTAGGGCAGTGGTATCAAACCGGGAGAGTCGCTGCGAAACTCTACCACCTAACAGGATGTCACAGTGCTAGAGACGGTAAGCCAATGCTCGCCTTTTACGAGCCGATTGGCAGGAAAGCAGATGGTCTATTCCGCAAAAGAGCCCGTAGCAACATGGGGAATATCAATTATCTCTTTATTTGTAATACATTCGTAGAAGAGTGAATTATGTACATTGAAGATTAAAAAAATGGTGCAGGCGACTAAAAATGAGCAGCAGGACACTTGTCTAACATTTTTAGAATTTTTGTCTGCCTATAGGTACCCAGACCGTGATTCACCATTCTATTAAATCTGTCGTTACGGAATTTGGTAGGTCCTTAACGTTCCGACGAAAGCCACAGGCTATTTTTTGTCACGCTTATCGAAAAGGTTCATGTGAAAAGGGTGAAAAAGTCAAAATTTAAATTTGGCATTATCGTGTAGTTCGATTTATTTTTTTCCTTTTTGTAGATTATACTTTACCTAATGTTCCATATCTTTTCCAGGTAGTTTGTAAATTACAGACTGATTAAATAACTTGAAATCCAGAATGTAGAGAAATATTTGAACGTACAGGTCTTACATATACATACATCGACACATCTTCACATCAAGTCCCTGTAGGATATGCAGAGATTACCGGTTGCCAAGTGAACTAAGTTCGCCTGTTCGGCTAGTTATAAATAAAAAAATCATCTAATTACATTATATTTAAATTGTTATTACACCCTCAAAAAACTGAATTACATCCGCATAAAACTGAAATACATCCACATAAAATTGAATTACATCCCCAAAAAATTGAATTACATCCTAACAAACTTGAATGACAACCTCATAAAATTGCATTAGTATTCATACTTCTGTAAACTTTTGTATTCACACGTCCGCCTCGCTGAACTACATAGTACAGTTTAATCTCCAGAAACTTCCCTCTCAGTCTCAAATTGATGTCTTACAACTTTACAGGTGTACTCGAAAAGTATTTCTATTTCACCTGGCACCCTGATTCTTGAAACAGGATTGGAGTCAAAGGATTTTACGTAACGTATGGAGAATTGTTAAACTCCTATTTTTCTTTTAAAGACCAACTTTGAAGACTTCGCGAAGTTGTCCCGGATTGTGATGGCACAATACGGTTTGTTGTATGGACAACAAACCGACGCTATAACTATTATACAGAGTGTTCAAAGAAAGTTCATGTTTATAGAGAGATAAGATAAGAGATAAGTATAACATTGGTGTTATCCACCCAGTAAAACCATTTGAATTAAAACTATTATTTACTCAACTTAAAGTTACAATTAAATTTAAACAATTAATGCACGTTAAATAACTGCACGTTTTCGTGCCAACGCTTGTCGTTGGCTCCATACAGCGACGTTTCTCATTGGTTGAGTTCTTTAGGCGCCAACAGACTAAATAAAACGTAGTGTTGCCAACATTGGTCAGACACATTGCTCCGAAAAATAAAATAGAAATTGATGAATGAATAACATTTTTGCAAACTTTTCAACTTTCCAACTTGATCAATTTTATGACGTGAATGAGAGCAATGTTATGAGTTTACGAAGCGGTCTTCTTACTGATCGATGGGCAACCGTATAAACTCCGTTGAAGATATTACTGCCTTCTTGTGATCGATCCTGACGTCCGATTGATAGATATAGAGGAAAAACTCATCTTAGCCGAATTATTATTAAAAAAAACGGCCCTTAAATATAGGACTTTTAACCGACTCCAAAAAGGAGTAGGTTAATTCAACTGTATGTTTTTTTAATTTTTTTGTTGTTACGCGATAACTCGGTTAATCGCCAGCTGATTCTAGTAGTTCTTTTTAAAAAAAAGATAGATCATGGTTTGGTGGTGGTCCCATATTATTAATTTGAGTAATAGTTTTTAATGATCTTTTAATTTAACATAAACAAAAATATGCGCATTATTAAATATTATTTATTTTATCATTATCCGACTATTAGCTTTTAACATGAATACTTGACAATGAATTTTTTTTGTTTTTGATATTAACAAAAATGTATGCATCATTAAATATAACTCTAAAACTGCTTGTTAGATGTTGATAAATTGTATGTATGTATTCATAATCATTTGCTATGTTTTTAAAACAAAAATTTTAAATCGCAACGTGGTACCTCGTGAAATAGTAGGAGTTGATTTTTTCGGTTTTACATACATACATACATACATACATACATACATACATACATACATACATACATACATACATACATACATACATACATACATACATATATACATACATACATACATACATACACACATACATACAAACATACATACTCCTTGCGGGGTAAGCAGACTATCGAGTGTAAAATCTCATACCCGAAGAGTATACAGGTTTGTTGTACCTCTGTCTAGTCTCTGTATAGTCAGAGGTACAAACAGGGCATACACGACTAGCCGAACACACTAAGTCCCACAATGTAAACTGGAAACATAACAAATAGCGGAAAACGTTGTTTTTATTAGAAAATAGGAAAAAAATTGAACCAGCCTCCTTGGAATAGTCAACCCATTGCCACTAAACTACAGTGGTGATACCATAGAACAGTATCCTATTTTTTCTGTCACAGAACATGAAAATTTAATGAATTATTTTCATATTGTTTAGGAAATGGATTTGACGTTATCATTGCATAAACTAACAATGTAGTTGTTAAAGATTTAGTTTAGCGTAACAAAACATTGGGCGTTGTTACAGGCCATTAGTCGCTGGTATCACTGCCGAAGTAAATCTCCCGCCAAACCCGCTCCAAATCTACAAACAAACTGTAATTGGCCTTTGCAGTGCAAAATCTTGCGAAATAAGCTTGCGCTTGCAACACCGCATGTTTGGCAAAAACAGTTTATTTGTGCTTAAAATTCCTGATATCGGTAAATAGCAAAGATTTTTATTGTTTAAGGCTTTATTGTTTTTTAGACACCAAACACACCAATACAACAAATTTGAACATTTCTTTTGGGAATTACATCAATTTGTATTTTTTTTTGGGAATTATCACATAAAGATTCAAATTCTTGAACTGTATTTTTCCTAATGTCGTTTGTTTTGAACCGAGAAACGAAATCTAAGTTTAAATCATATCTGGGTTATTTTTTTGTCTTTGAAATTCGTGAAAAATTACCCTAAGCGCGGTAACGGTACCAAAACTTAATATCTTTTTAGTCCTTTGGAAGTTAGGATTATAAACAAACAAAAATTTTATGTTACTAATTTTATAAATTAAAAATCGATCTGTCAGTCTACCAGTTACTCTTTTCCAGCTAAACCACTGAACCGATTTTGATAAGCATATAGCTAAAATCCGAGTTCAAACGTAGGCTATATTTTTAAGGACTTCAGGGAATGAAAGATTGTCTGAAAATCGTAACGAATCTAATAAAGTCCCGGTCGAACAGGTAGTAAGATAGATAGATTTAATAGGTGGTAGAGTTTCGCAGCGACTCACCCAGATTGGTGGACCACCACCAATCCGGGTGAGTCGCTTACCTATTCCTACCACCATAACGTCATGACGTGTTCGGGTTCGGAGGGTAAGGTAGCCGGTAAACTTACTTTTGCTCGAGGCCTAACATCCCGGCCTCTGGTTGACAACGCACCATTACCACCTTTGGTGTCTCTAGGCGGTGTGAACTTCTTACCATCAGGAAATCCGTCTGCTTGTTTGCCTTCCAATGTGATAAAAAAAAGATAGATAGATACTAGTTGTAAATAGTTAATATGCTAATGGCACCTATAGAGGCTAAATCTTTTCCATATATTTTTATGTTAAGTGTTGTGGTCATAAAAATATTCAGTATAATGTCAACTTGGGCTTGGGCCAAACAGATTTACAAAGGAAACCTTTGTCATGGTTCGAAACACAAATAAGGAAAAATAGGGAAACTTTAACATAAAAATATGGCAAGAATATCGTAAATAAATAATAAAAAGAAAAGTTTGTAATTGTTTTATTGTATCCGAGCTGCGTAGGATGTTGATTTTGGTTATAGTTCAGAATAAATGTACCTTAGTCCTTATGTAGACGGCCGACACCTATTACAGCGATCAGTGTTTATATTTCTGCTAGCCTACCCGGCGAACTTCGTATAACTAGACATTAACGGCTACCTACTAACGGTTCGTATTAAAAATGAAAGTATTGTTTGCCTATTTTCCGTTAAACTTTCGGGTTATCTCTTCATATGAACCTTTTTCTGACAATAAATAATACAACAAAAAAATATTGTCAAAATTTGTCCGTCCGGACATCCCATTTCCCTTCATCAGGAATTGGGGTTTCATTTATATATGTAAAAATTACAACTATGTAATTTTGTTTGTGTGAAAAAATGTGTTTATTTATTCGACTGGAATTGTCAGCAACATTTCTAAGCTAATAGCCGTGCAATTTCGTTCAGCATTTTTGCCCTGACCATTTAGTCCATAAGACAGTGACAAGTTTCTTAAAATGTAGAGAGAATCGTGAAAACGTATGCAGTAAATATACTTTCATTAGGATAGCAGACACGCAGTCTTCAGATTAAAACTCTACAACAAGTAATATAATTTAGTATACTGAGAATGAATAAATGAAAGAATGAAAACTCTTTATTTTCTACCAAAAACTACGAAACAGTATTAACATTGTGCAGTATGTTGTCAATATGCTTCTTTTATGATAATGGAAAGCAAACAAGCAGACGGATTTCCTGATGGTAAGAAATTCAGGTCGCCTAGAGGCACCAAAGGTGGTAATGGTGCATTGCCAACTTGAGGCCTGAACATGAGGAACACGCCAACGGCAAGCATTGGAGTTATGGTGGCAGGAATAGGGAAGGCGGTGGTACCAATCCGGGCGAGTCGCTGCGAAACTACCAGGCAGATGGTCTATTCTGCAAAAGAGCCCCGACCAACGCGGGGAAAAAATATGTTTACTGTAAGGTAGTCTGATTATTTTGTGGACTTTAAGTATCTATTCCATTTTGATTCAGAATGATTAAATTTCTTTAGTAAAATATTAGAATAAGGCATTGTATATTATTTGACAAGTAAATAAACTTAATAGAAACAATAAACATAATTAAGTAATGTGTTTATGAGCTACGTTTTCAACAATTAACGCCATCGTATATGTTCTATTTTTTCCAACTCAATCTGCTCTAACTAGGTAGATTGTAATGTAGCCAATTATAATTTAGTGTAATCAAAGTTATTAGAATAGAATAGAAAATATTTTTATTCACATTCACCTTACAATAGGCACTTGTGACGAGTCTAATACTAAAACTACCACCGGTTCAGAACGCGGCCACACACTGAGAAGATCCGGCAAGAAACTCAGCAGGCTGTCTTTTTTTCCTTATTCTGTACATATTTATTAGTATTACATAACACATTATTGCTAGTAAGAGATTGTTGCTAGAGAGAGAGTTATCCCAACCACTCTTATCCGACAGATATTTAGCAACAGTATAGTAACCTTTTTTAAACAATTTGCATATTTTTTAAAATTTATTTAATGGCAGGCCTTTCACATAATCGGGAAATTTATTGTAAAAATATATACATTGGCCCATGAAAGAATGAATAACTCTGGGAAGACGGGAGACATGCACAGCAAGATTGTTTTTATTCCTCGTATTTACATTATGTATATCACAGTTTCTTTTAAACAAATGCAAATTCATCTGAACATATATTATTAAATTTTCAAAGATGTACTAGGAAGTAACAGTTAAAATATTAATTTCTTTGAATTTTTCTCTCAGGCAAACTCTTGGGCCTAAGTTATAAATTGCACGTATGGCCCAATGGCATTGGAACTTAGTGTCTTCTTCTAGTCGTGGGTGAACTAGCGTGGCTAGCTTGCCTTTGCCTACTTCTTGGGGGATTTTTTTTTTCAAAGTTTTTATTGTAAGCGTTCATCTGTATCGGCCCTTAATTTCCTTATTTTTACGTATCATAAAATTCATAAACGTTTCAATTATTATGTTTCATATGGGGTTCAGAAAACAAAAAAAATAGATAAATTTAAGTGTACCGGCTCATTGAAACCGACACACGATAAAGGCAAGCACTAGGATACTTTGCGCTTTACGCGAAAAAAAGAAAGATAAATAGGTGGTAGCTTATGGTAGTTAGGGTTAAACCTAACCACATTTTAAAATTGTTCCAATTTTAAAACAATGTATGTTATAAATCTGAATACTAAATTTTAACAAATTTAAAAATATTTACACTCAGTAGAATATCATGGTATAAATAAATATTTTTGTAATAACTTCTAACACACATATTCAACAAATAAGTTAATTTCATAACTATTTTTATTGTTTTACACAAAGAGTATAAAAATACTACGTAATAAGAGGCGGGACCTACATAGATACATAGCAAACCCGAATTTGTATAAAGTTTACTTGAAAAATTATAACCCGTACAATTTGAAAGTAAGTCTAAAGGCATTCAGATATAAGCTAACTAGTGTCATATGATTTGGGCGAATAAAAAACATAGCAAACTTATTTTTTTCATTTTTTTATATGAAAGTTGCGCTAAACTGGTTTTACACTTTATTGTACATGTGATAGAGAATCGACAGCGATAAAATACAAATACAAAGACTGTACAAAAGGTAAGCTTATCTCTATCAAGAGATATCTTACAGCTAACCTAAGATAAAGAAAAAAACAATATAAAATAAAAAGTGACAGGTAAACAGTGTGCAAACTTAAGAGTAAAGATAAAAAAAAAACTTAATTAAAATTACTACTCTACATAAATATTTACTTATTACTAATATATATTGCAATAACAAACAAGGTAAAGGTTAATTTCGTTTCAATATTACGAACGTGGCGTTTCCTTTCGTTTTCACTTCCGAGTTTTGTAACTACGGATAAGTACGCCGTACAACCAAAAATATTTTTGGATAAGTATTTCTATTTTTGAGCGCATCACGGGCAATCTATTAATTATCGGTTTCCCACTATTTGAAGATTACGAGCCCAACTGAGAATCTAAGCTATATTTCATGAAAATCGGTTAAGTGAGAGTGATAGCTAGTAGACGCTTACTGTCGCACGGGCAAAGCTATAGTCGAAGGTTATACAAGATTAGGACAAACGAGCAAATTACGTACAGATGAATAAATCCATAATTAGGAGCCAGACAAGAAACCCAAATGAATCGAGCTTTTCAAGAACAGGAGTTATTTCATTCTATTTTAATTCGCTTAGATTGAGATATGATGACACTTTCCTCTGTATTTTTCCGAAAGTTTAGTAAAAAAAAATTAATTAAATAGTACAGACGCATAGGTGAAACTTGACTTTATTAGTATAAAAAACAATAGAAAATATGTATTTTCAATGTTCCCCCTGTTGGTCCGGGCTCCTTTGCAGAATAGACCATCTGCTTTTCTGCTACGCAGCTCGTAAAAGGCAAGCATAGGCTTACCGATATTAACAACGTGACAACCTACTAGGTGCTACCACCGCCTTATCTATTCCTGCCGCCATTATGTCAGTGATTGCCGGGCACATATTAGATAATATGTGCCCGGCTGGCAATAGGATTGCCGCCTATCCTACTGTGGGCCTTAGTGTCTTTGGCTAGTCGTGGGTGCCCTGATTGGTGCCTCGACTTACCTACGGCATGTGGAATACCATACCATTGAATATGGGCGTAAAAATACTTTTTTAACTAATATAAATCCTAAATAATTGTAAGGCCAGAAAAACTGCAATAACCCACCGACCGACCGACCGAAAGTCAACGTAAATAAAAATTAAGTATTCTCCTATAAGATCCAGACTTTGTTCCACTGAAACCACCTCGGAAGTACGCTATTTCAAATAAAAAAATATTTTTAGAATCAGTTTAGAAATTACGAAGAAATCTATTAACTACATAAAAAATAGGAATCGAACATATAACCTCCTTTTTTCGAAAGCTTAGACAGGATAGGATAGGGCAAATTCAGGTATAACATTATCCACAGAACTAAACAGTAGTGACCTTTAAATGTCAAGACTAACAATTAAGGAAATTAGGAAAACCGTATCAGCATAAATCCTAAATAAAAGCTTTTCATATAGGGTAAACCCATGTTTCCCCGTATTGATCCGGGGTCCTTTTGCAGAATAGACCATCTGCCTTCATGCCAGGCAGCTAGTAAAAGGCGAGCATAGGCTTACGGTCACTAACACCGTGACATCTGACTAGGTGGTAGAGTTTTGCAGCGACTCACCCGGACTGTTACCACCGCCTTTTCTATTCCTGCCGCCATAACGTCATCACGTGTACCGGTAGCCGGTAAACTTACGTTTGCTCGAGGCCTAACATCCCGGCCTCAGGTTGGCAACACACTATTACCACCTTTGGTGTCTCTAGGCGGAGTTAATTTCTTACCATCAGGAAATCTGTCTGCTTGTTTGCCTTTCATTATCATAAAAAAAATGTAAACATTACCCACGAAACTAAAAAATACAGACGCTTAGGTGCCCAGACTAACAATTTGGAAACTAGACCGTACTAGCAAGATTGACATCGAATACTAAACTGCGGAATAGTTTTCCTACATCAATGCGTTACGGCAAATTAAACTTTTTCTCATTTCTTTCAATTAAGATTTTAAATAATAAAGTTATGAGTTTAACGAAAGGTGCTGTAAAAAACATAACACACATTTACGGAAAGGAGGTTGCAAATCGTCTGTTCCATAGCTTTCTTTTTGTAGAAGATAGCTTAGTTAAATGATAAACAAGTTATCTAGTTGGATTTATGCATTAGTCGGAGAAGGAGATAACTATTGTTAATTAACAGCAGCCTATTCACTTTTGCTTTGAAAATGACTTAATTGTAACTAGCGGCCCGCCCCGGCGGCGCACGGTTATGATATATATATATAAAACATCCTCTTCAATCATTTTATCTATTAAAAAACCCGCATCAAAATTCGTTGCGTAGTTTTAAAGAAAGCGTACAAAGGGACATAGGGACGGAGGAAGCGACTTTGTTTTATACTAGATACGAGTATATAGTGATTCTTCAATGTCCGGAAATACGGCTTCAGGCTTTTAAATAATTTTCAGTACCAAAAGTTTGTCTTTTCTTTCTAAGTTAGAAAGATTTTTATTATTTGTTATTTTTTACATATATTTTTTAAGCATTTTTAAAAATGTATCAATTGTGTTTTTGAACTTCACCGTTAAAGCTTGTTTTTTTAAATAATCTAAAATGGTAAAATAATAAAAGTGTTTAGAAAAGTATAACCTAAAGCTACGATATAAAACAAGTGTTTGGATGGAGGAAGTACGGAAAAGGTTTTCCAAAAATGTTTCATGTAATAACAGATTCCTAAGGGGCCCCGTACACGTGCAATACACGTTTCGCACATAAAAAGCATTTGCTTAATGACAGGCCAAGGCTTGGAGGCCCCCTTTCGGTCGTTACCAATTCCTCGACTAATGGTGTGCCTAGAGACCTCTGTCACACCTTTGTGTTGGGCATATCTGAATTAAAAGGTACTGGATTTCAAAGCTTCAGTGTAGGCTTTTTTGATACCTTAATTTTTTGCAAGTTAGCTTTTTTTTATTAGATTAGATATCCATAGACAAAGATTATAGTAAAGCACTCGTAGACAACACATTTATTATTGACTAGCCCACCATCCCAGCTTTGCACGGGTGGACAAACTTCCATGTTATACACATAAACCTTTCTCTTGAATCTCTCTATTTTGTTATATTTTACACTATATTGTATAACTTAATTTAATCAAAAAAGTCATGGTTGCCGAGGAGTTTGTTTCATTGAAAGGAGGTTTGTGTCCCCACTTGCTAGGTTTGGAAATGGTGGTAGTGTACGGTAGAGAGGATTATATAGATTAAAAGAAGAAGAAGAAGAAGATTTGGCGATAGGCTTGCCACCTATCACATTGTGGGACTTTCTTCGGCTAGTAGTGGGTACCCTGGTTGTGCCTCTGCCTACCTCTTCGGTGATGTGGGCGTGAAGAGTAGATAGATTAGATGATCAATAGATTAGATGATCAATAAAATTTACGTTAAATTTTTTTTAATTTATTTTGGTATCTATTTAAGTATTTCTATGTACTAGTATCGTTGACTAACACCATAACACAACAATATGGTTTGCTTACTTTGGGGTTAGATTCAATTTGTGTGATTTGTCCAGGGATATTTATTTTTTTTTAATTTTTTTACGTAAAAGCTGTTACTTAAATAGTGAAATGTGAATAAATAATTTATTTCTATAAATATTATTTAAATATTTGCACATCACAATGTGGTACAATATGTTGGTATGTTTAAATTTCTTTGTAACAACTTTTTAACACACATTTCGCATCTATAAAAAAACCGAATCATACATACCTAGGGGCAGACAGCAGAAATCGATTTGTTTTATACTATGTAATGATATACGAGTATATAGCTATGTTATTTGCAGCACAAAACACTTAAACCGCATTAATTTGCGTAAAGTAATTAAAAATATGCTCAAGTTACAATTAAAATAGCTTGCAGTTGATCAACACGTAATAGCTTAATTAGTTTCAATTTTCAGGTAAAGTTTCCGCCTCGTTCATTTACTGGCGCTGTTTGTTCCTGCTTTATTTATGTTCTTTATGCTCAGTTAGTCCTGCACTGTAATAAAAGGATGCGAAAATTTGTCGAGTCGTGGCTGTAGTCATAAATATTGAATCGTGACAGTGGGTCCCGCCATTTTCCTGTTGACAAAACACCACCCTTAAAACATTCAAGTTTGTACCTAACTTACTAAGGTATTACTGTGCAGCGCTTTTACTTGCGATTGTCATTGTTTGGTCAATTTCTTTTGATTTTAAAGTGATACTTTTATTACATCGTCTCAAATTTTAGTCTGTGTGTCGCATGTCGCGTGACGGTGACGTTAGAGCAGCCGAGGCCAATATGGCGGCGTCTATAGTTTATAGTTGTAGATCAAGTTTCACTTTTACCGTGGTTTCATAAAACCACACAATCCTTTTTATTTTTTAAAGTACAATGCGTTCTAAAGTATTTAAACTACCTAACTTACTAAAGTATTACTCTGTGCATCGCTTTAACTTGCGATTGGCGTGGTTTGGTTGATTATTTTGTGTTATTTTTTAAAGTGCAATACTTTCTAAATTATAAAATACCCAACTTACTAAGGTATTACTCTGTGCATCCCTTTTATTTGCGATTGGCGTTGTTTAGACGATAATTTTGTGCTATTTTTAAAGTGCAATACTTTCTAAAGTATAAACTACCTATCTTACTATGGTATTACTCTGTGCACCGCTTTTACTTGCGATTGGTTATTTTTGCACAAATTTTTGTTAGCGTCATTTTTTTAAGTGTAATACTTTCTTAAGTATAAACTACAGACCTAACTTATTAAGACATTACTCTGTGCTGCGCTTTTACTTGAGATTTTCAATTTTCGGTCAATTTCTTTTGTGTTATTTTTTAAAGTACTTCTATAGTCTGCTGAAGTTGTAAAAACCGCGAGGTTACCAATGCATTTAGCCGTTTCAAATAAAAGTATTTTGTGTAAATATTTATACTTAAACCTAAGAAAATGATGATTCTCCTATAAATACATAGGACTTATAGACGATGTTTGTTTCTTTTAAACTCTTTTTTGACAATAAGAAATGTTTTTTGGAACAACCTGTCAAACTGCCTGTTAAGATAAACAAATTTAGCAATTAGTAAAAAAATATTAATAAACTTCCAAAAGGCTAGGTAACGGTATATAAATCATTTGTTTTAAAAAAAATTAATAAAATGTGTAGAAGCAAAATTATGTCAAAAAGTCTATTATACGGTCTCCGAGTATTTGGAAGATAAACATGCTTGAAGATAGAGGTTTCAATCTCCCTCTACAATTTGTAATGTGATTTGTTGTACCTTTTATTTAAGTTAAAGTAAGATTGTAATTTATATTTTTAATCTAGTTTATACGAGTATTGTAATTATTATTATTGAAAAAAGACAAGCCCGCTGAGTTTCTTTCGTCGGATCTTCTCAGTGTGCGGCCGCGATTCCGATCCGGTGGTAGTTCAAAAAAATTGTCGACGCGCACAAATACCACTTGTATGGTTCAAGTGAATAAAGATTTTTCTGATTCTGATTCTAAAACGTTTTTCTGAATGCTTATAACGCGATTCTGGGCCAATGACGAATGGAGGTTGATGGTTATTTTTTTGAAAGGTTTGTCGAAATCCTAATGTCAACCAAGAACCAAAAAAGGCTTTTTGAAGTTATGCTTCTCTAGGCGCGCTATGTAAAAATGAATTTCAAAATTCGCGCGCATCTGTAACACGAAACTAACATCATGAAGTAGACTGCTTTAGAAACATGTTTCTACATTCACACACATGTTTCGTTTCTTACAAGTGTGGTTTATATATTTTTAGTTTTATAGTTCGGAATGTTCTTAGTTCATAATCTGAGTCTACATATCAATATCTTAACAAACTACCTATTTTTATTCGCAACAAGAATTAAACACATTCTTCTTTTATTCTTAATGATAATTAATAATTAATGGACTATTAATAAATGGC
>NJDC01005304.1:341360-369068 GCA_002245475.1 Calephelis virginiensis
ATATGTAGGTACGCTTAAATAATTTTGTAACATCTTTGTAACACTAAAAAAATTGCTTCTAAAAATTTTATTAACTAGAAATAAAGTTATGATTCTAAAATTGTAAAAAGTTAAGAATATATTAAAATAAATAAACTTAAAATACTTAAATTTTAAAAAGATGTCTTATTTTTAAGGTACAAGGGTTTTCTTAATTTGATTATTATTTAATGAAGGGTTTTAAAACGTTGGGAATATTGTTTATTACAATTTTAGTGCTTTCGGGATAAAAAGTAGCCTTTATTCTAGTGTAAGTACTCTTCGTTATTGTGTTTCCTGCTGAAGAATAGAAAAGCCGGTCAGCTATCACATACAACATTTTCACGCCAAATCACTTACGTGGTAGACAGAGCTTCGAGTGCCAAATGAAAGAATTATTGCAGACCTGTCTAGCTTATTTCACATTAGAAGCATCTATAGCGTATAGAGGTAAAGGTTGCTTCCATAATCAGAAGCGCCATTTTCTTGTTCGCATAAAAAAGAGAACAAGGAACAAATACTTGGAAACATTTAATTCGTTATTAATTTGTCAACTTTTTCCCCGGGCTGTGCAGGTTAGATAATCTGCCGTCCTGCCTGGCTGATAAGAGGCAAGCATAGCTAACGGGTCATAACCAACAAGAGCACTGAATTTTAGCGCCATCGTGAATGAAGATGGTCGTAATATTTTCACAATTATTTAATTTAGTGTAAAATATGATTAAAATTGGTTAATTTAGGTGGGAATTAGTTTAATTTTGTTAAGTGAAAGTGCTCAAATGAAATAATCATGAAAAAATTAGTGTATCGTGAATTTCCTCGCTGCCGCCAAATCTCCCAAAGTGAGCTTGTGTAAAGTGACCACCGCTTTACTCAAGATGACATGACTTTGTAAATAGTGACTAATGACTGAAATAAAGAATTAATACGGAAGAAATAAATTGAAAATATATAACGAGAAAAAGATTTATTAATATGGAAGACATGGCTGTATGGACTTAGATCCTTTGCCTTTCCCCGACTGGGATAAAATTAAAAAACAACAACAACAAGAGCACTGGTGTTAGAGTGCTTTGCAGCAACCCAGGGTTCCAAACCACCGCCTCACACATTTTGTGTTTCGGTTCGGAGGGTAGGGTAGCCGGTAGATTTGTACATTATACCTATCACCCTGGCTACAGGACAAACACCTACAACGTTTTTAATGTCTATAGGCATCGGTTATCTCTCACCCTCAGGGGAGATGCGTGCTTGTTTGTTGTCTTTACCACAAAAACTGAAATGTACACAAATTTCAGTATTATGCTTGAATTGGTAGCAAGAATAAATTAGCAGTTATATATATCAAGGAAGCAAACAAAATACCTCTGCTATACCTCTAATCTAAAATGTAATGTGCTAAAAACTAACTTCCTCTTCAACATTCTGGAGACAAGTGTACTAAACATTTTGAGAGGTGCCCTCTTCCTAAATTACATAATACAAAATGATATAGTAAGAAAAATCGCCAGAAATGTTTTTTTCTGTCTTCAAAAATTTGCGAAAGTAATGAAAAAATCTAAAACTTAAGTTACTACATAAAACTTCATAAGATTCAAAATTTTAAAAAGAAAAACAGACATAAATCTCTGATTGGGCACATATTGCATATTCCTTTATACATGTAGGTATACATATACATGTATACGTATACATACATACCTACATATATTGTAGGTATACAGTTAAAATAAAGACCAAACCATGCGTCAGCAAGCGTAACATTTTTGTGAGTTAAACTTGTTCGCTCAGCGCAATCAATCCTTTAAATCAGCGGTGGCAACCTTTTGGCAGGCAAGGGCCACAAGGCGGCAAAATAAACTAAAGGAGGGCCACACTTGTAATATTTACCCTAAAAGCCAGATATGACCAATTATATGAAGGTACATATAATTGGTCATGTCCCATAGAAAAAATGAAAATGGACGGAGAGAAGCGCGTTCTTAAGGCTAAATCTACACTATACGCCGTATATTATCGTCAAGCGCATAACGTTCATGAATTTATTTTGTGATTTATAACTTATTTTCAAGACATTCACGGGCCGCAAGAAGGACGTCGGCGGGCCGCGCGGGCCGCGGGTTGCCGACCGCTGCTTTCAATCACTCTCTCTTCGTGTCTACCTCTAAAATGATTATATCGTCTTACGTTTCAATTTTGCTTGCGTCTTGTAGGAAAGTGCTTCTTCTGTACGTCAGTATTATTATTAAACTTGCCCTAAAGTCATAGCCACAAACCTACATACCTACGCTTCCATTGGGTTAAGAAAGTAGTTCTTCAAAGTAGACCGGCACCAACGTTTTGAACTATATCAATTCAGTTTTTCCTTTGCAATTTGTGGGACGGATATATTTTAAATGGGTATAAACACATAAAAGCAATGTATTAGCCACCCGTCAAACCTTCGTCCAAATGTAGGGAAAGTGTGCCACATGTATAAGAACTCCTTTATAAGTAATGTGGTGAACATAAGAAATATATCGTTCGCAGCTTTGCTTTTTTTTTGTGATAATGGAAGGCACATAAGCAAACAGATTTCCTGATGTTAAGAAATACACTCCACCTAAAGACACCAAAGGTGGTAATGGTGCGCTGCCAACCTGAGGCCGGGATGTTAGGCCTCGAGCAAATGTAAGTTTCCGGCTACCTTACCCTCCGAATCAGAACACGTCAATGGTAAACATTGAACGTTATGGTGGCAGGAATAGGTAAGGCGGTGGTACCAATCCGATTGATTCGCTGCGAAACTCTTCTACCTAGTCACGGTGTTAGTGACGGTAAGCCTATGCTCGCCTTTTACGAGCTGCCTGGCAGGAAGGCAGATGATCTATTCTTGATCGAGGACCCTGACCAACCCGGGAAAAAGTAAAACAATAATACAATAAGAATTTTAAAAAGGGTTTTACTGGCGGCTGTCTAGCAGCTTGTATGAGGCGATAAGGGCGGAAAGGGGCATTATCAATTAGGCGACTAGTAATAGAATGCTGTGCATCAATTTGCCCGGGTAGAGATCTAGCCTTCACTATGAATGTTCCGGTCTGGAAGGTAAGGTAGGTGGTACACTTGGACATAGTTTCTATACTTCTCATCGTCGGTGTTTGTTGGAATTCCATTCATGATACAACTTATTTACAAACACTTGTACTTTCCACAATATGTTTTTAATTTGTACACTTGCGCAATAGGTTTTCCATCCTAACTTCAGGATAGCGACACACATAGGTGTGTCGCTATCCTGAAGTTATTTCCAATTTCCAAGTTGGATTTTTCTAATTTTCTAATAAAAAAAAATGTTGGTCGGGATTGGAAAAAAAAAATATTAAGATTTATTTACACAACTTTCAACCTAAGTCTTGTTAATAAACATGATCTAGGAGCAAAATTACTTTGATATTAAAGTATCTTCACGCCCATATCCCCGAAGAGGTAGGCAGAGGTACAACCAAGGCACCCACGACTAGCCGAAGACACTAAGTCCTACAATGTGATAGGTGGCAAGCCTATCGCCAACCGGGCACATTTCCAATCCCGACCAACATTTTTTTTTATTAGAAAATTGGAAAAATCCAATTTTCTTTTTGTTGGTCAACCCGGGATTCGAACCCGGGACCTCATACAGTCAAGTCCAACACCCGGACCGCTAGACCACAGAGGCGATATTAGACTTTGATATTATAGTCTGTATTACATTGTTATAAAGATTGTAATAGTAGATTGAACCTTGGCGTACTTTAATCTATTATTAATAATACGGTATGAGTTACAATTAGTGTAATTCCAAGGTTTAATAACTCGTACATCTAATAATAATAGATATCAGAATCTATACTTGCTATCGTCGCCACTTGGTGGAACTCCATTGTATATATACTTTTTTGTAGCAAACACTTGTACTTATCCACTTTACACTTTATTTAACACCTTGCGTTACTCTTCCGCCAACCAGTTTCACTTTTTATAGCATCAACAGGACTTTGAAACTAAAGATAAAAAGACTGTTTGTTGTTGTTGTTGACAATTTGTATTCTCATGTATCGATATTCTGACATTTTATATCGTTTGACATCATTTATATTTTTCAATTTTTTTTTCTAAATATTTTTTTCTATAACTTGACATGTAATTTTATTTTTTTAATACAATAACACTTTTCAATCTAACTGTAATCCCTATTTTTGGGGAAAAAACTTGCTGTGGTATAGTTTGTTGTGGTTTTTTTACAGTTAACATTTTTATATGTTGGTACCGTCAGTAACATTCAACTATAAATAAGTACTAAACCAGTATTTTTATCTTTAGTTTCAAAGCCCTGATGATGCTGTAAAAAGTGAAACCGGTTGGCTAAAGAGTAACGTCAAGTGTTAAATAAAGTGTATAGTGGATAAGTGCAAATGTTTGATACAAAAAAGTGTGTATATAATATATATTTTTTGTGATATTTCTTCATTAAAAACATGAAAATTTCTTGAACAAGTGACTAAATATTTGAGAAAGTTTGCGAAGTGTCTCTCGCAAATTTCTTTGAAGTACTCTCAGTAATTAGGTATATTTGTCGGATGAATTACTCGAAAGTCGTGCTGGAGGTAATAGTTTATGAAAACTTGCAGCTACAGAGATGCAGTGAGAATACTTTATTTTAGCCAGGGTAGTGGCATTTCATTACTGAAGTGTTTTAAGTTTTTACTTCAGAATTACCTTTTATGTACTTTAAGCATAGTATCTATAGTAAGCCTCTACAGCATAGTGGTTCGGTGTTGGTCTTGACGATATAGGGTCCCGGCTTCGATTACCGGGTCAGACAAAATTGAAAAATGTGTTTTTTCAATTTCCTTAACAAAACATCTATGCCCTGGATTGCCACCTATCTCGTATCGTATCTCTGTCTTCCTCTCTAGAGATACGGGCGTAAGTACACTTTTTATGTATAGCACAGGCTGACAAAATAAACTAAGCGATTTTTGGCGTGTTTGTTAAAATTGATTGTGCAATCCACAATGATTTTACACTTTGAATAAGGGTAATTTATGTAAATGGCAATATTAATATATTTAAAATATACAAAATAGGAAAAAATAAAGATAAAAAAAGAAAGAAAGAAATTAATATTAACGTTAACACACACTAAATACAAATTACTATATTTGGCTAGCCGTGGGTGTCCTGGTTGTACCTGTGCCTTCCTGTTTGTTACGGGAGATATACTTTTTCATATATAATATATTATGCTTATAAAATAAATTAAGCTTTTTTTTGATTGTTTGGATGCTTTATATCTACTACTAAGTACTTGTTTACCTTTTACATACATACATACATAAATACAGACATATCTTCACACCAAGTCCTTTACGGGGTAGGCAGAAAGCATCGAGAGCCAGACCTCACGATCCCGACAAACCTGTTTGGCTTCCTTCACATTCAATAACATAATATTAAATCTAAATATATTTATATTTTATTTATTCACATTTAAATTTATTATGCGTCAGGTATGGAAATATTAGAACATTAAAGGCGTCAGTTATGGAAGTATTAGAACGTTAAATGCGTCAGTGGAAATATTAATTAAGATAAGATACGCAGTGTAACTACAATAGACTTCAAATAGCCAAATTTTGACATCGGACGTACATCGCCATTAGAGAGGGCGTTCGACCCGACAGCATTTACATTTTAATTTGAATTTTGCTCAACCTGATGAAATTTGAGATAAATTGGACCGCGCATTTAGCGATATCATTTCAATCTCTTAGTGTCAGACTTAAATTAAAGTCTTTTACAGATACTAGCTAGGCGACTATGCTTTGTCCATGCATGACCTTCCGTATCCATATTTATAAACCTACTAGCTGAGCCAACTTATCCTGTTTTAAATATGTATCTTAAAGCCTATATCGCTGAAGTGGTAGGCAGGGGCACAACCAGGACAACCACGACCAGAGCTTGAAATGCCGGTATTTTAAGGAACCTTTACTAATGACCTTGAAGCAATATTAAATAATAAATAAATATCTCTGGACAAGTTACACAAATTGAATCTAACCCCAAAGTAAGCAAATTATATGCTTGTGTTATGGGTGTTAGTCAACTATACTCAAAAAAAAGTATCTTCACGCCCATATCCCCGAAGAGGTAGGTAGAGGCACAACCAGGGTACCCACGACTAGCCGAAGATACTAAGTCCCACAATGTGATAGGTGGCAAGCCTATCGTCAAACGGGCACATATCCTATCCCGAGCAACATTTTTGTATTAGAAAATTGGAAAAACCCAATTTTATTTGTTGCCCGACCCGGGATTCAAACCCGAGACCTCATGCAGTCAAGTCCAACAACTGAACCGCTAGACCACAGAGGCGATAACTATACTAATACATAGAAATACTTAAATATATACCAGAATAAATTTAATAAACACCCAGACCCGGAAAAGCAGACATCTAAATGTTCAACACAACACATATCATTTTTTCTTCAGTCTAAGATGAATTCTATCTTCCTTTATGCGAGATTAAAATAATCCTCTGCCTCTGTGGTCTAGCGGTCCGGGTGTTGGACTTGTCTGCATGAGGTCCTGGGTTCGAATCCCGGGTCGGCCAACGTAAAGAAAATTGGATTTTTCCAATTTTCTAATTAAAAAAAAATGTTTATCGGGATTGGAAATGTCCCCGGTTGGCGATAGGCTTGCCACCTATCACATTGTGGCACTTAGTGTCTTCGGCTAGTCGTGGGTGCCTTGGTTGTACCTCTGCCTACCTCTTCGGGGATGTGGGTGTGAAGATACTATAAAATAATACCAATACCTAAAACGAGTTAAAACGGTTTATTTAACGGGTACCTTAATTGGATACCGGTTTTATGGGTATTATTAGTATCGGTACGTCTTGTTAGATACCGGTATCGGGTCGGTACCGGTATACAAACTACCGGTACCCACTTTGGAACCAGTATCCAGGTATTGAAATGGCAAGAACCGCTGTACTTTTCGTACCGGTTCCAAACCTTGCCTACTAGTAGCCGAAGGCACTTAGTCCCACAATGTGATAGGTGGTAAGCCTATCACCAACCGCGCACATATTTAATCCCGGGCATGGACATCTTATCATAAAATTTAAAATACATGTTTCCTAATTTCAGGGATCAAACTCGGGACCTCAAGTCCGACGTCGGACTGCTAGACCACAGGCGACAATTAATTATAATGATCCTATCGTTGGCCCGGCGGTGCGGCATCCGATTTGACTTCTTGAGGTCCCGGGTTTCATCCCCGGGTCGGTCAACAATAACTGTGTGTATTCAATGTAACGTTGCCCAGGATTGAATACGTGTCTCGTTCGCAAAAGGTTTGCCACCTATTACATTGTGCGACGTGGCTTTGCCTAGTCGTAGGTACCCTCTGCCGAACTCTTCTTGGATATAAGTATGAACATACATAGTTGACCGAGGGATTAGCCCACATGCCCAATTCCAGCGACAAAGCGCGAAGCTCCGGTTCGATTACCGATGGAAGCAAGCATTACTGTGATGACTATAGATGTCTGTATTTGCAGATCTAGATGTTTATTTGATTTGTTAGTTATTAGTTTATGTATTTCTACATATTAACATCGTTGACTAACTCCCAAAATACAAGCATGTACTTTGCCGACTTTGGGTTTATACATAGTTATTAATTTATGTAAGATGAACTCACATTTTTTTTAATTTTAAAAGAACCTTCACCTGGCAATATTAGCAATATTAGTCCACCCGTTCTCTTCATAACAATCTTTTGAAAATAATCAACACAAATAAAAATGAATAAGCAAAACTGGTCCATCTGTTCAGGCGTAATGTTTGACTAAGGGATGTGAACATTCATTTTCGTATATATAAAAAGTAAAAAAAAAGAAAAAACGTCGTTCGTATATATAGATTAAAAAAAACACATTTTAATTTTTTCGGAGAATCAACGACATCACCAGATTACTGGATCATAAAGGTATAATATAATACATTAATAAACTATCTACTTACTCATCTTTACAAATAAATAAAATTGTTTTGTCTGTAACATTTAAATAACCGATTTTTACTGCATGCGTATAAATACGGTACATATACCAAAATAACATGTTTTACAGTTTTTGTCTGTTTGGCTGTTTCTTCCAGATAATCACGGATACTACTGGACCTAAGTTGAGAGGTCTTTCACTAATAGGTAGCTGATTTCATAAGAAGTAACAGGCTATTTTGTATGGGAATTTTTATTTTAACTCCTCGCTGACAAAGTCGCGGGCACAGCTAATCCATGTATAAGTACTTAATAAGGTATGAGTTAGCATACCAAACAATAACGTCTATAACAGGACTATTCAGTTTTCATCAATAAACGTCAGTTCAGAAATTTCGATTCGTTAGTCGAAAAAACGAACATAATGTGAAATCCAGAATAGGAATGGTTCTCATAGCCAAACAACAAAAGGAACGAAATCGAAATATCGTTCGTTTGATAGCCGCTAGCCGTAGCGAGTCGTAGCATTGTAGCACTCTACAGGAGAATACGGATAATCTAAGCGTTGTTTTTATTAATAGCTTTATTGATTCTTGGTGGTTAGTTTTTTTAAGTTTTTATGATATGACAATTATTTCTTTGCGATATATGTGTGATAGTTTAGTACTAAGTATTTAGTATTTTTATGACTAGCGAAGAAGCTCTCGTCTCTCTGATGGCAAGAGATAACCGTAGCCTATATCCTATTATTAATATTACAAACGCGAAAGTTTGTATGTTTGTTCGTTACTCCAGCATGCAAAAACTGCTTAACCGATTTTCATGAAATTTTATATGTAAATGAAATTTGTATAGATCTACGTAATAAAAGCTATTTTGAATTTGAATACATTAATGAAAAGTCTGCTATAAATAGGTAAGTGAGATCGGGACAGGTTACTAGCCAACATATTACAAACATTTGATCATATTAATATTCCACTCAACACAATTTCCGTTAGTGTTCATGTTTTAATTAAGTGTTAATTATTTTTATCAAGTAAACATACACGTATACTATACTAAAAGTAGCGGATTCGTTAAATAATCGACCATCGACTCTGCTGATTGAGAGATGGTTTCGTTTTCTGTATTGATTCTTAGAGACTTATTTTTATTTATAATATTTATTTATATAGTTTAAATATATAAAATAAGTATCTTCACGCCCATATCCCCGAAGGGGTAGGCAGAGGTACAACCAAGGCACCCACGACTAGCCGAAGACACTAAGTCCCATAATGTGATAGGTGGCAAGCCTATCGCCAACCGGGCACAATATATAAAATATTTATTTATATAGTTTCAATATAAAAAAAAATTTCTTATATAGTTCAATGCACAATTTTGACTGCTTTATAAACTATTTTTAACACCCGACGGAAAAAGGATGTTATGAATGTATTGATAACGTATGAATTGTATGTAATGATAACGTATGAATGTATTTTTAGAATCTATACTTGTATCTATACTCGTCGGCACTTGGTGGAATTCCATTGTGTACAAAAAAGTGTGAATGCATTTTCATTCAAATTTAGTTAAGGTCCCATACTTAGTCAGCCAGAAGAGCCAATCAGCGCACTCCCCCGTTCCATGATTACTATGAAATATTGCGCTCAAAAGTAAATGGCTTAAGCGCCAAATCACTATTTTTGACACTATAAAAGTAATTTGAAAAAAAATATAAAAACTGAAACAGTTATCTTTTAGGTACAATACTTATCTATGTTTATGTTAAATCTGGTGTCGATATTTTCATAATTGAAGTAGACAGTTGGGTTTTGCTTTCAAAAAAGGGTTAACTTTTTGATTTTTTTCTGTCGAGCAAAGTGAAATGAATCGTGTTTTGGAAACACTAGTCTTATAAAGCATATTAATGTTAATCTTGTGTATTTTTGTCGCCAAGATCCATAATTGCTTTGTATGAAAAAAACAGTATATTGCTGACGTATTTTAGCATACATGGCCCCTTAAGAAGACGACGATACCTTAAAATTAGTTTAGTAATAGTGCAACAAAATTACCACCATTGTCTAACACAGCCTTTCCCATAACGCCCCCTTGTGGGCGCTGGAAGCCTAGAGGGGGGCGGTATAAATCTTGAAAAAAATGTTTTTTTTTAAACTAGGCGCAACAAATATGTTATTGAGGTTATTGACAAGAAAAAAACGAGGGGGGGGGGCGCTACAAAACAACTGATTTTCAAAGTGGGCGTTACATGAAATAAGTTTGGGAACCTCTGGTCTAACACATCAAAAGCGACAACCCTATAGTTTCAATAGAGCGTAGCTATTTATTTTATCAAATAGGCTTAGTTTCTATACTGTGTCATACTTATACTGTGCCTAGAAGTTTATCACACAACCGTCTTCAGGAAATCGAGCCCGAGTTTCGCGGTTGGTCAGTGGCCTAACGCATAGCTATTTATTTTATCAAATACGCTTCGATTATAATATACTGTGTCATACTTATACTGTGCCTAGATGTTCATCCCATAATCGTCTTTAGGGAATCGAACCTGCGTCTTGTGAGTCTCGTGGTTGGTCGGTTGCGTTAGGCGAGTAGGCCAACCCCTCTAACAATGAAGCGATCATATTAGTACGAGTAAGGTAGGATTATTTTTATATTATGTATGTGAACATTATATTTCTTACTAATAGAACTTACGCACCCGTTGATCTAGTGTTTAACATCATTTTTTGTTAGCAAAAGTGAAGTTACACACCAGATCAACGGGTACGTAAGATTTATTTAATAAGGGGATCTGTAAGACATAATCTAAATCTCTACAGCGATATGCGTATTAGGAGTGAGTATTTATGGTCACATTATGTAAATTTGATATTCCCATTCCAGACATAAGATATAAATATTTAATACTTGCAATCTTATCAACGACGTGCAGCGATATCATGGATCACTGCACGTGTATGGTAAACGATATTGATATTGTCTTAAGACCTGGATCCTTTGTCTCCCACACAGAACTCTTGTCTATACTAATATTATAAAATGTAAACGTTTGATTTTTTGTTTGTTTGTTTTCAAACGAATAGGCTCGGAGACCACTGGACCGATTTCAAAAATACTTTCACCCTTAGAATGCTACATTATCCCTGATTTGTCCTATCTATATCCTTGTTGATAGGTACTGACTTGAGGACTTGGATTTTTTTTATGATATAGGAAGGCAAACAAGCAGACGTATTTCCTGATGGTGAGAGCTGCACTGCAGAGAGAACTGCAGAGAGCATTCACGCTGCCTAGAGACACCAAAGGTGGTAATGGTGCATTGCCAACCTGAGGTTGGGATGTTAGACCTCGAGCGAAAGTAAGTTTACCGGTTACCTTACCCTCCGAGCCGGAACACGTCATGACGATATGGCGGCAGGAATAGGTAAGGCAGTGGTACCAATCCGGGCGAGTTGTTGCGAAACTCTACCACCTAGTCAGATGTCACGGTGTTAGTGACGGTAATCCTATGCTCCCCTTTTACGAGCTGCCTGGCAAGGAAGGCAGATGGTCTTTTCTGCAAAAGGGCCTGGACCAACACGGGGAATTGATATTGAATAAACAGCTTTTATATTTAAAACCTCTAAAATCATGTACGGGGGGATTGGATTCTTTAATAACCAGACAGTACTTATTTTTGTAAAAGCTGAAAGATCTCGCTCGCTTTTTTATTCTCAGCGCTTGCTAGCTACACAGGCAAGAGCGACGAGATTATAATCAGATTTGTAGATGTTGTTGAAAGTAATAAATTATAATTATTGAGACATCTCAAGACATATTCATAATCAAATGATTAAATAAATATCTCTGGACAAGCTACACAAATTGAATCTAACCCCAAAGTAACCAAATTGTATGCTTGTGTTATGGCGTTAGTCAACAATACCAATACACAGAAATACTTAAATAGATAACTAGAATCAATTTAATTTAACACCTAGACATCTAAATGTCAAGCAAACATCTAAATGTTCACCACACAAATGCCTGCCACCGTCGACAATATTAGTATATCTCAAAATCGCTGACTGCTAAAAAAAAACCGCATCAAAATCCGTTGCCTAGTTTTAAAGATTTAAGCATACAAAGGGACATAGGGACAGAGGAAGCGACTTTGTTTTATACTATGTAGTGATATATCTAAGTGCGTTCATGTATAAGTATCGTTTAATTAACACCATATCATAATTCACAACCTTGTAATTTACTCACTATGGGGTTAGATCGATATGTGTTATTTGTCTAGGAATATTTATTTATTTGATTTTGCATAAAAGTTAATGATATAAGTAGCTTTTGAAATGATATAAGTGCGAAAGTAACTTGAATTTAACTGCAAAAAAATTTTTTTGCAGTTAAATTCTTTTAAATATTTTTACACAAGCTGTATAGTGTATATGGTTACCGCACTCTGGTTTCCTCTCAGTCTACTGTGGCACCCTGTATATATAAGATTTAGTTTAGTATAATCTTAGGATCGATGATACCCAAATCATAAACATATCTATTATTTGCTTACTTTGACGACCAATTCTTACAACTCGTCCAAAAACACTTTCCCAAGAGGAATATGAATTAATAAACATGGCGTAAAGTACTCCAAGGTTCAACCTCGTATTGTAGTCTTTATTTTATAATTTATGTTATGTCATTATTAAGTAAGGCATTATTGACTTTCAAAAAATGTACCCAGATACTTATTTTGAATAAAAATAAAAACAAAAAAACAAAATATGACAATGCGACTACATCAATTTAATTTTACACCCTCATCCTCTTCCTATCTCTTCGGGGATATCGGCATGAAGATACTTTGTTTTTTAAATTTTACATCTACCTAAGTCCATTTTTTATTAATAAGACGGTTAGGTACCGTCTTATTTATAAGCATGGACTAACGTGGAAGTACAATTAGGTTGATATTATAGGCTGTATCACATTGTAATAAAGACTATAATATCAGTTTAAATCTTGGAGTACCTTACTCCGTGTTTATTAATAAGATGGTTATGGTCTAAGATCCGAAACTAGATTGCCCTTCATCGAGATGATAATAAGATTAAACATGTTTTATAATATTTATGTGTATTAGAAACCAAGTTAAAAATGGGTTGCTTAAAAAATCCTAGACAGAATATTTTTTGAAAAATTCCTTTTCATTACAACATGCAACTTTAAGATACCAAGAAAATGTCATCCTGACTTAAAGTTTAAGACGTAAGTAGAATGCGGAGAAGTTGAGTTGGCTGTCATTTATCTGGGTTAGCAGATATAAACAACTATGTCAATGATGTTATTTTTATGGATTTTGGTAATATAAAAATATATTAACATATGCGCTATTTTATTGCAAACACGTCTATATATGTTTATCTGCAAAAAAAAAACGGAATAAATAAAAGTTCTCTTTTTAAATAATATCTCAAGACAAGTTACACAAATTGAATCTCACCCCAAAGTAAGGAAATTATATGCTAGTGTTATGGGTGTAAGTCAACGATACGATGCATAGAAATACTTTAATAAGATACCAGAATAAATTTAATAAACACCCAGACCTGGATTTCCAGATTTAGATGTCTGCATTTGCAGACATCTAAATGTTCATCACACAAATGCCTGCCCCCGTCGGGAATCGAACCCGAGCCTCGCGGTTGTCCAGTATTTTTAGGCCACCTAATTTTAGTATGATTAATAATACCTACTTAATATATACCTTTTTTTTATGATATTGGAAGGCAAACAAGCAGACGGATTTCCTGATGTTAAGAAATTCACGCCGCCTAGAGACACCAAAGGTGGTAATGGTGCGTGGTGGGAAACCTACTAAAGTCATTATAAAGTATGCGTTATTCTATTATCAGCTCGATGAAAGTCAATGTAGGTTCGAATCTTGCACTATTATTTTATTCGTTTTCGTAATTATGTTTATATACAAGAGCCATTTAAAGTGTGTGTCTGGAAAAGGATCGTTAAATTTTTCATTCACTATATTATTCAGATTTAGATATCGCAAAAACACAACACTCATTTAGGTGGAGCCCCTACCCTCCGTGAATATTAAGTAAGGCCATTAGGGCACGCAGTAGGAATAGCATTTGAATTGGTTACGTTGGAAAATTTGCTACTCATGCAATCTGAGGGTTGAATATCCTCCCTTTATAAGAAACACCATCAATCATCAGCATATACATTTTTGGTTTTGGAGCGAAGTTCCTTACGTCAAGCTTGGAGGAGATTGGGAATTTGCTGCGCAACCGTACTAAAAAAATGCGATACTAAAAATCGTAAGAAAAACCGGTAGAATAAAATCGTTAAATGAGACGTGCGCAGGCGCTACAGTCGTATACACAAGCGAGTAGTGTGTAGTAGTGTATAATACCTCTCTCTTTCTCCGTCACTCCACCCCACCAATGCATAGTATATACTCATGAAGTGTGTCGATTCTACATTAGCCGAAAGAACTTCGTTCCTACTGGTGTCCCTCGACATCACATTCATAATTTTGGTTAATTAGATTACTATGTAGGCATCAAAGCTTCTACTTTTAAGATTTTTTTATTTATATAGTCCAGTGTTAGATGCATTTTTATATTTTTAATACCATAATTGCACAGTATCTCGCTAAATCTTGTTCCATACTCTGTTGTCTAGAAGAGATCGCTGACTTGGACTTATGGCCGCTTTTGTGTATCTTACAATTTAAGTATTTTAAATGTATCTGTAATTTCTCTGTATTTGGAGCAAAATAAAGAGTTATTGTGTTATGTTGTATCCAAGTATAATTTTGCTATCTAATTTTATAACGCAGGGATGTGACGACCTCATCAAACTTAATTTAGGTTATTCCATTACTGAAGTCGTTTAAAAAAATTGTGAGGCTTATCAATGACTCTTCCCCTTTCCCCCTTATATATTATCCCTCTCACTAGGCAAGGGCAAGGTACCCGGTATAACTACACAACTTATGTTGTATACATATATACATACGTTTGAAACAAAACATTAACGTCTTATTAATCTCTGGAAACAAAGACAGATATGTTTATATTATATTGAGGGGTTATTGTAAAATTCGCATGAATTTAACTTGACCGAATTAGGCGATGACATATTTTTTGTAGGCGATTCGCACGAATTGTATTAGAGTGCGAATCCACAGCTCTAAAACATGTAGTAGGCTTTTGGCATATATTTTATGTTTCAAAACAATCCTATAACATAATTTATTGTTTGCTATTAACTAAATCTATATATTAATACGTGATGCCAAAACTTTGGACCTATTTTTACGAAATTTGCGCGGACGCAGGAGCATAAAATTTTGGCACACCTATAGTTTATGTGTAGGAGAAGTGCAGAAGGCTAATATTTTTCAATAATAATGTGTGTAAAGTACATTAAATCAATAAATAAAACATTACTCACACTACCGTGCATTTGACACACACAAACAAATATGTTGATGATAATAACGATAAAATATCACAGATGGCGCACTAAAAAGTTTGGAAACAAAGAAGTTGGTCTTGAAAAATGAAGATAGCGTTCTTATCAACAAGATATCAAAATTTATTTTGGTCGAATTTCGACCAACGGGCGACCACTAGTGTTAATAATTTATCAGTGTTGTGTTCAAGGGTACCTAAACTCGATTCCAATTTCCAACATTGCATGAATCGAGCTTCAAGAGTAACCCTACAGAACGCACCACCAAGTCAAGGTTCGGTCTCTCGGGAGACTGCCCTTATTGCTGATGTTGTGGGATGAGCACTCTGCTTGCCCCAAAGTACGGTGAAATGGTAAAACCGCGGGGTTAGCAACATAGTAGCCATTCAAAAAAAGAGAAATTCTTATATCGCGACGCACGTCGTGGCAGGCTTAGACATCATTGTATAAACCATACATTTCAAAAACTTTGGCCCTTAGCAATAATGTATGTAGATGTCTTCTTTGTATTCAGTATGTGGAATCATACTTCCCAAGTTAAAGTCAATGAAAAAATGTATAACCCGCCATCTTGAAAAGTTTACCAGTTGAATATTACATAGCTATGAGTATTATTTTATATGTAAATATAAATGAATCTGAATGAAATTTGGCCTAAAATCTCGGTCACAAGATAGCGACGCATACATACCTATATAATAATAGTGATAATTTAATAACACCTGATAGAATATTTAACTAATATAGTTAAGAACCATCAGCTTTCAAATACAAAAAATCCTTATCGAAATTGGTCCAACCGCTTAAAATCTATGATGCCACAGACTACACACACCCACACACGCACAGCAATGCCAAACTTTAATACCCCTCTTTTTCTGTACTTGGTTAAAAATAGCACCTCTAGAATAACAATTGTCTTTAAATTGTCGCTAATGTAATCATATCCTTGACCATGTCATTCATAGGTCCATACTACAACATTATACTATTAATTTAGTGATAGGAAAAGGAGTGCTTATTTGCCTAAACTTCGAAAGACATAGGCAAGAAACGGAGACTTCTTTGGGTCTAATTTTTTTTGGAACATCTTAAATACATTAAATATATACGTTATGTATATGATATAAGTTATTCGTCTATAACTTAAATACTTTAAAAATAATTTTATGCCTTTTTTTGAAATAAGTTACTCGTCTATAACTTATTCCAAGTAACATGTTTTTTAATGTATTTAAGTACTGTCCCAGATTCCATAAAAACGTAACAACCACACATACACCACAGATTAAATAAACAAAAAGCAAAATAAAAGAATTCCAAGTTCGATATTCCTAAGTCTCGTAACATAAAAAGTAAAACTAAAAAAGCAATAATTTTTCCGGCATAGTGCCTACGTATAAAGTGTTCGCTGCTCTAAACTACTCTCTCTGAGAGAGTGGATAAAAGCGCGAAAGATACTTAAGACCATCTTCGGGGCTTTAGTTCGACTT
The DNA here is from genome assembly GCA_002245475.1 of Calephelis virginiensis. Taxonomy (NCBI): domain Eukaryota; kingdom Metazoa; phylum Arthropoda; class Insecta; order Lepidoptera; family Riodinidae; genus Calephelis; species Calephelis virginiensis. Next base: position 358,406 of record NJDC01005304.1, read on the forward strand.
CAATAAATTCCACACTATTAAATTAAATTATTTATTGCACACTATTTCAAGTCAAATTGATTTAAAATTAGTTAATTAGTTTAACCATAAAAATGTAACAAACACACGTTCGCACTTACAACCACAGATTAAATAAAGAAAAAGCAAAATAAAAGAATTCCAAGTTCGAAATTCTTAAGCCTCCTAACACAAAAAGTAAAACTAAAAAGGCAATAATTTCTCCGACATAATGCCTACGTATAAAATGTTCGCACTTCTAAACTACTCTCTCTGATAGAGTGGATAAAAGTTGATGCGCGATAAAGCGTAAAAGATATTTAAGAACATCTTCAGGGCGTTATGTTCGACTTCAATAAAGATGTTTCCACCATGTTTTTCTCTCGCTTTAATGATTTGACGAAACGAGAGTGGAATGAGGAAAATATAGTTTACTACAAGTATTTTCCTCTTCATTTTCTTAAGACTGTTTTATGATTGCTCTTTTCTATGAACGTAACATGTAGGTCAGCTGACACGTCTAATGCTACCGATTATTAGATAGTTAAAGAAAGTAAAAGTATCTTCACGCCCATATCCCCGAAGAGGTAGGCATAACCAGGACACCCACGACTAGCCGAAGACACTAAGTCCCACAATGTGATAGGTGGCAAGCCTATCGCCAACCGGGCGCATATCCAATCCCGTGCAACGTTTTTTTTTATAGAAAATTTGAAAAAATCCGATTTTCTTTTTGTTGCCCGATCCGGGAATCGAACCCGGGACCTCAACTGACCGCTAGACCAGAGATATTCAATTATTTAGTGTTTAATTCTTATTATCAAATTGGTAATAAACTTGTTACAAAACAAAAAAGAAACATGAATAAGCAAACGTTTTTATGTTTTATTTCTAAACACTACACATTTTTTTTTCTCTTTCCAAACATGTTTTAAAGCTTTTATGCATGATTTTATTTGTACATGATTTTAGAGATTTTAAATATAAAAGCTCCTTGCAGAATAGACCATCTGCCTTCCTGCCAGGCAGCTCGTAAAAGGCGAGCATAGGCTTACTGTCACTAACACCGTGACATCTGACTACAGGTGATAGAGTTTCGCAGCGACTCATCCGGATTGGTACCACCGCCTTACCTATTCCTGCTACCATAACCATATGATAATGGAAGGCAAACAAGTAGAATTTCCTTATGGTAAGAAATTAACGCCACCATAAGACCCAAAACTTGGTAATGGTGCGTTGCCAACCTGAGGCCGGGATGTTAGGCCTCGAGCAAAAGTAAGTTTACCGGCTACCTTACCCTTCAAACCGGAACACGTCATGACGTTATGGTGGCAGGAATAGGTTAGGCGGTGGTACCAATCCAGGCGAGTCGCTGCGAAACTCTACCACCTAGTCAGATGTCACGGTGTTAGTGGTGGTAAGCCTATACTAGCCTTTTACGAGCTGCCTGGCAGGAAGGCAGATGGTCCATTCTGCAAAGGAGCCCGGACCAACACGTGGCGATTAAAAGGTGATTAAATTTTCAGATACCCTGTAGTTGCTCTTTTCATCGCAGATGATTAATGACTAACGTGATTTACACTTTCCATTATCGGCACTTAGTGTAACTCCTAATATATTTTTATATTTAAAACTAAAAACACAAGAATAGGTACTGCTATATTTTTATTTTACTATACGATTTTAGACGCACGTTGTTCGCGTGGTCCCATAGATATATGCGCCAAATTTAATGAAAACCGGTTCAGCAGTTTTTGCGTAAAAAAGTAATAAACAAACATGGAAACTTTCGCATTTGAATATTAATAGGATTTTTCATACATATTATAATATTTTTAAAGTTTTGTTAAAATTAGGGACCAGTTTCGCTTTTATGTAATAAAAGCGTCCTTAAAATTAGATAGAATAAGAATATTATATATTTGATTTATAATACAGTCGATTAGCGTGAACTATTACTTTTCTGTCACCTTTTCCTTAAAAAAACAATTTAAAAAATGGCACTATCTGCGATTAGTGCATTTGAAATAAATGCCAAGAACATTTACTCCAAAGAAAATTCAGTTTCATTTGCAGTTAATTCTGTATAAACAGCATTTATTACTTCGAAACCGGCATAAAACAAAAGTAGACCAAATTGTTTTTTACAAAGTAAAATAATACTCTTTTTGAGCTTCAAATACAATACATTTTATAGGTTTGTTGAAAAAATACATGGTAAATTTTCGTCGAAGCGGAACGTAATAAAATATCAAAGTTTAACTCAGATACATAAATAAAAATTGATATTCGTTTGTTAAAAACATGCCTACGTCATATTCATTGGATATTTTGATGGTAACTGATTTTATAAAAAAGGAGCTCCTTGTGCGACGCTTTTTAACCGATTTCGATAAAAAGGACATTATTTGTTCGCCTCCTATATATTTTCATGTACGTTAATCGATTTCTCCGTCATTTTTGAACCAATTTCAAATTTTTTTATTTAACAGAAAATGGATGGATACTAAGTCTGAATCAGATAGTAAAGTTACAGGAAAATCAAGAAAAATATTCAGCTTTTGTGTACTTTGCCGACAATATTGGAACTGAAACCGATTTGCTGCGATTATTGCTGAAAGTACTGTGAATTCTGTGACATTTATAAATCGATTCTAAACATTTTTATGGTTCCGTACCTTAAAAGGAAAAAACGGAACCCTTACGTATCATTTTTTTTTAAATTCTTTATTGTACAATATAAACACAAACACAGAAGATATGAAACAAAAATATTACAAAAAAATTTGAAATGGCGGTCCTAACCCTCAAAGTAATCTTTGCAAGATTGGAAGTTGAAGAATTAAGAAATAAAATCAAAGATAAAAACACAACTTTGTTGATCGTCCGTCCGTCTGTCAAGACCTGTTTTCTCAGGAACTTGTATCAAACTGAAATTTCTAAGCCAACGCAATCAATGAATGCCGCCGTTTATGTTGCAAATTTCCGCAAATTTTCGCATATTTCCGCAAATTTCCGCAAATTTCCGCAGATTTTCGAAATTCGCTAGAAAATCTAAACCTACAGGTTGCTACCGTTGAACTCAAAACTTAAAATTTGGTACGAAGCAACGTCCTATAGCACAGATTTTTAGTTAAGACATATGTCAAAATGTAATGATTTGTGAGCATTATTTTTTTATACAGGGTTATAGGTTACTTTCAAAAGACCGGCCAAATTTTAATACAAGGGAGGTACGGCTAAAATGGTACTGAATTTAGGTACTAATTGCCAAATTATAATATTTACTTTTGTTAACATTCATTGAAAATAGACCGCATTAATACTTCACTTGTTGTCGCTAGGTACGTCGTACTTAATATGAGTCATGACGTCATTAGCCTGTGCATACGATAGCGGTCGGTGTTTAAGTTATAGCCATGTATTTTGTATTTTGCGTCAGATAAAAATTATTATTTTCAATTTTTTTTTTTATACAAGAGGAGGCAAACGAGCAAGTGGGTCACCTGATGGAAAAGGATCACCGCCGCCCACGAATATCCGCAACACCAGGAGTATCACAGATGATGCGTTGCCGACCTTTAAGGAATGAGTACGCTCTTTTCTTGAAGATCCCTAAGTCATAATTGTTTGGGAATACCGCCCTCGATAACTGATTCCACAAAGTTATTGTGCGAGGTCAAAAATGTCTTCGGAATCGTACAGTTGTAGATCGCCACGCATCATTTTTTAAATAATTGACTATAAATAATTAAATAATTAACCTCAAAAACACATTTCTTACCAAAGTTAAGGGTTACTTTAATAATGATTGTTGGGCTACCATAGATATGAAAGTGAGAGCACGGTTAATCTCTGTCCAACGCACGGATCCAGTTAATGGGGCTTGAAAACCCCTCACCGATTTATGTCGCGGGGTTTTATTTTTTATTGAACCATGGCGGCCTCCGTCAAAGTCAAATTTAATTCAATTTGGGTTTGTTGAAATCATTTAAACTTGTCAAGTTTCACTTTCGTTGTTACCGCCTTCATTTGTGTATTAAAGTAGGTAAGACAATGGAAATAATACGTATAGTACTACTAGTTTGTTGTTGTTTTAGTAATGGGTTATTTTATTAATAACGAATAGCTAATGATTAAGTGCATACATGCACACATGTTAAAAAGGTATGTATATTATTTTACATCTTTGTGTGATATGCACTTGACATTGTTAATAGGTATATATATATATTTTTTCAGTTTCAATAAGTTCTCGGTTGACGATAGGTTGCCACCTATAATATTGTAGGTCTAAGTAACTATTTAAATTATCCTCTGTGGTCTAGCGGTCCGGGTGTTGGACTTGACTGCATGAGGTCCCGGGTTCGAATCCCGGGTCGGCCAACAAAAATGAAAATTGGATTTTTCTAATTTTCTAATAAAAAAAATGTTGGTCGGGATTGGAATTGTGCCCGGTTGGCGATAGGCTTGCCACCTATCATATTGTGGGACTTAGTATCTTCGGCTAGTCGTGGGTGCCTTGGTTGTACCTCTGCCTACCTCTTCGGATATGGGCGTCAAGGTACTTTTTTTTTTATTTAAATTATGCGCTTCAACTTTACACTTTTTATTTTTTTACACTTTATACTTCTATTTTTAAATTGGATGACCTAATCTAAATTTAAGCGAAATGATTAGTTATGTAATAACAACTCTATATAGATTAGAACTCTAGATATCTTTAAAATACATTCGGATTTCCGAAGCTTGACGGATATAGTCGAAGAGATAATTTAAATAGTACTTTTGTACTAGCTATTCCGGCGAATTTTGTTCCACCCGCTAATATATGTCATGGATGTTGCGGGAGCGTTGCTGTCAAGTTGGTGCATAGCACAATGCTATCTTACATATTTCGGTACATTGTTGTTGTTTTAGAAATGGGTTATTGTATTAATAACGAATAGCTAATGATTAAGTGCATACATGCACACACGTTAAAAAGGTATGAATATTATTTTACATCTTTGTGTAGATATGCACTTGGCATTGTTAATAGGTATATTTTTTTTTCAATTTCAATAAGTTCTCGGTCGACGATAGGTTGCCACCTATAATATTGTAGGTCTAACTAACCATCGGCTAATCGTGGATGCCCTGGTTGCAGCTCCGCCTATTTCTTCGAAAATAACTCGCATATTACTCAACAGTTGCTACATACTTCCTTTAGTCACATATATGTACGTGTTTTATCTTAGTATATTATATATTTCTTATGGTTGTGTTTGTCGCTGAACTCCTCCATAACGACTGGAGAGATTTTGATTTTTTTTTTGTTTGTGTTCATTCATTCGAGAACGGTTTAGATTCACAATTGGGTCCACTGGAAAACGTTTTTTTAATTATATTTTTATTTATTATAGGTAGTCGTTGTTTTTGGAATGTTTTACATTGGATCCGACAGAGTGCGCTACTATCAGATCATCAAATATTATGTATATTATGTAGTAGGTAGCTGTTAATGTAAAGCGATACGAAGTTTGCTGGGTCGGCTAGTATATATTTTATACATATATAAAAAACAATTACTGTCCGTTAGTCTCGCTAAAACTCGAGAACGGCTAAACCGAATTAGCTAATTCTTGTTTTGAATTATTTCTTTGAGTCCAGGAAAGGTTTAAAAAAATGTTTAAAAGATTAAAAAAAGGGAAAACTAAGAGAAAATTAGAAAAAAAAACATTTAATTATTTCACATACAAACTGAACGGGTGGAGCGAAGTTCGCCGGAGCAGCTAGTATAGAAATAAAAATTGTGAAACATAATATAGAATTAAATATTTTTTGGATAAGGAAGTTTGAGGGTAGGATAGAGGAACTACACAAATATAGCCTACAGGCTTACATTTATCCCGAAACAGTTTTTGATATTCACAGCAAAAAGGGTGTATTTCCGTAATAAATTTCCGCTCGTGGCTTTTCCCGTTCATTTCGAAAACAATTTTCCATCGATATAAACAGAAAACTTTCAAGATCCTGACAAACAAAACCCCTTTACTACAAAAAAGTAATTCAAATATTAATTTTCACAATTTATTTTTAACTAGCGATCCGCCGCGACTTCGCCCTGTTATTAAATATACATCTAAATCTTCCTCTTCATTCGCTTTATCTATTAAAAAAACTGCATCAAAATCCGTTGTGTAGTTTTGAAGATTTAAGCATACAAAAGGACATAGGGACAATTTCCTTTGTCTTATACTATATAGTACGACTTTGTCTTATACTATGTAGCGATGAGGAATAATTTAGTATTACCTAGCTGTTCCGGCAAACTTTGTTCCACCCGTTCATTTTGCATGGGATAAATAAATTGTTGTTTTTCCTGATTTTCTCGCAGTCTGACAGATTAAAAAGTATCCTATGTCCTTTTCCTGGATCGAATCACCCTATTAATTTTGAGCCATCTCTGTTTAGCCGTTCATGAGTTAAAAAATAATGTGTAAAGTAGTACTACATAAATTATGCGCTTTAGCTATATTCGTCAAGCTGCGGAAATCCAAATGTATTTTAAAGATATCTACAACTGTCCGATTTCGAAGACATGTTTTACCCCGTATAACACCTTTGTGGAATCAGTTACCAAGGGCGGTATTCCCAAACGATTATGACTTAGGAACCTTCAAGAAAAGAGCGTACTCATTCCTTAAAGGTCGGCAACGTATCTGTGATACTACTGGTGTTGCGGATGTCCGTGGGCGGAGGTCACTTTCCGTCAGGTGACCCACTTGCTCGTTTGCCTCCTCTTCTATAAAAAAAATATCTGTATAGAGTTGTTATTACACAATACACATAATTAACCATTTCGCTTAAATTTAGATAAGGTTAGCCAATTTAAAAATAAAAGTGTAAAGGGTAAAACCAGCCCAATCTTTCTAAGATTGTAAATGCGTAAGTTTGTATGTTTGTTTGTGTGTTAATCATTCACGCAAAAACTGCTGAACCTATTTTCATGACACATATAGAGGGTAACTTGGATTGACACATAGGATAGTTTTTATCCTGAAAAAAAGTTTATGTGGGATCAATAACTACGCGAGCCACAACTAGTATTTTATAATAGATAGAATAGAATATTAAAAGTAACACTGATGAACTGCATCATTGAAATAATTTTTTACAAAGAAATCACAATTTTTTAGACAGTAGAATATTGTTAATCGGGAACTAATTCTTCCCAAGGAATAGAGTAAAATTTAAACACAAGTGTTGAGCTAGAAATTACCTTTCATGAAACATTAGAAAGTTTATGAATTCAATATTAATATATTTAGTTGTTTCCATCCGTAGCACTTGGTGATATGTACTACCATTATGTATTTTTAATATATGTAAACACATACACTGTTTAACTTTATATTTATACTAGCAACTGCCCGCATGGTCCTACACAAAATGTCATGAAAATTGATTCAGCTGTTGAAGTGAAAACTTCATTAGCGGCGTTGCGCACTTTTTTGGAATGAGTTAAAACTTCTAAACTCGCGTTAAACAGCACAGGGCGCTTGCGAAAAAGTGCGTGTTGTCATGTTTGTGTACGATAGCGCAATAAATGAATATTGTATTCTACCACATAAAAAATAGTACTTTTATACTGATAATTAAGGCCATTCGTGCCAAAAATATTCCCTGACTATTCCAAAACATTAAAAGTGCACAACGTTAATATTCAAGTTTTCACTTCTGCCGACAACGGAGTTTTCTGCTTGAAGGAGTAACAAACAAACAAACATATAAACTTTCGCATTTGTAGGTTAGGATAGGATAGGTTTTTTTTAAGTAAAACAAGTGTAAGTGTTTTCATTTATTAAAGAAACAATGTTCATAGACAGGACACGGTCGGGTCAGCAAGTTCATAATCGTGTTTATACATATGTAAGGATCCCAAGAATGTTTGGCAACAGCTTAATACTCAATCCACTGTGAAATATGAAGGGTTTTATTGGAAAGATGAGGGTATGAATTTCTGATAATGTGTACCGAACGTGACCTCAACGCTTTTCACGGTCAAGAGGCCGTGAAACCAAACGAGGACATTTTTCTGGAGACATGACTTTAATTTTGACAATGTCAAAGGTATGCTCAAGTGGAAAATGGTAAATAAGTTATTTTTAATTCCCGATGGCAAAAGAGGGGTTTTGTAAGTTCACACTTGTCACGTGTCAGTGTGTCTGTCTGGCTGTGGCGTCATTACTTTTGAAAGGATGGACCGATTTCGTTGCGGATTTTTGTTTGAAAGCTGGCGTGATTTAGAAAGTTCGTAATTGCATTACATGGACATTTTGTAAAGGGTTATTGTTTTCCTTAATTTAAGTGTCATTCGTAACATGGTTTAAAAAATGCCTTTTTATATTTTTTTAAAAAGTCATAAAATTAACTATTTACAATTTAACTTATGGGCAAGATGTTTATTAAGCGCCTTATCAGATAAAAAAACATGCCATAGATCGAAATACCTATTTTTTTAGGTCAAATATTTTCTCAATGACGTAACAATTGAAAATATTTTATTATGTACTGTTACGGAATAGAGAAATGAGTAAAATTACATTTTTCATTGCTTCCACATATTACGTAATTTAGGGTCAGGAAAACTGTAAATAAGCGACTCCAATTTATTCAGTACCATGTCGCGATTAGATCATTCTCTTTTCGAAAGATAGCTCATTATCCCGGGTTGTTCTTTTTTTGAAAACCCCCCTAGAAATTTGGAATTATATCCAATAATGCACACATCACTAGTCCTGGTAAAATTAAAATTAAACCTTGGCCTCATGATGACCTACTTTTCAAAAGGAAAACGTACTTTTTAAAAGATGGTGAAGACACTTTTCAAAACAGAATCATCAAAATCAGTTTGTTATTGGTCGAGTAATCGTATTGCATTCAAAAAAGCAGTAGAATTGGAAACCTCTTTTTGTAATTAGTTAAAAATAAAACATGAATCGCAATTAAAGCTTAATATTAACTGAATGCGACGTGTGTTGTATCATCAAAAATATCACATTTAAAAATCATCTTCCGAGTGATAGATTAAACGTCTGTAAAAATGTCGTGTACGGTCTAATTTGACAGCACTAAATGTGTTTTGTCTCTTTCTATTAAATTCGTTGAAAGAAGATAGCAATAACTTAAAATTAGTTTAGCGAGGGCGCAACAAAATTACCACCATATCAAAATACTTTCGCCGAAATACGCTAACTCGGGTGGAAGAACACCTATAAAAATCTTAAAAGTAGATAACAGCTTCTTTAAAATATTGGCAATGTTGTATACGCGATAAGGCTAATAGGAAGATTCTATGCTTCAGCTTAAACCGAGTGGAAAATTTAACCATGGGCTGCAGCTGCTACTGCTTGTTAAAATATGTCTATGCTGCTTGATATTTTTTTTATTTTTATAATGGAATGCAAACAAGCAGACGGATTTCCTGATGGTAAGAAATTCACGCCGCCTAGAGACACCAAAGGTGGTAATGGTGCGTTGGCAACCTGAGGCCGGGATGTTAGACTTCAAACTAAAATAAGTTTACCGTCTACCTTATCCTCCGAACCGGAACACGTCAACGACAAGAACTGACCAATTATAGGTAAGGCGGTGGTAAGTACCAATCCGGGTGAGTCGCTGCGAAACTCTACCACCTAATCAGATGTCACGGTGTTAGTGACGGTAAGCCTGTGCTCGCCTTTTTAGAGCTGCCTGGCACAGGAAGGCAATTGGTCTATTCTGCAAAGTAGCCCGGACCAACACGGGGGAAATCCAATTTAAACCGTGTTGAAAATTTAACCATGGGCCGCAGCTGCTTCTGCTTGTTAAAATATGTCTATGCTGCTTGATAAACGTGTAACTGTCTAAATTCAAATATAATCAGTACATATCGAACTCCTCTTTCCTCCTCTGTCATTCAGTAGGCGGATATCCGGATATTACACCGGAGTGGTGTGATATCCGCCTTAAAAAAAGGAAAACTCCACGAAGACAAACCCACTGTATCCTACAGCTTCACATAAAGGTTAAAAATATATGAAAAAATATGTAAATAGTGCAAAGCAACAAATTAATTATCAATATTATTTGTAGAATCCGAAAACTTTCAGTATGACCTAAGTAACTTTACAATAATAGTATCTTTGGTGCAAACATAGCATTAACACCAAACAGAAACTTATATTATTCAGTACATACATCGGTGGTAGTGTACGGTAGATAGGATTAAAAATTAACCTACCTTTAAATTTATTTATAACTAGCTGTTCCGGCGAACTCCGTTCCACCCGTTCAGTTTGTATGGGAAAAATAAAATGTCGTTTTTCCTAGTTTCCTCGCTGTTGTAAGGGATAAAATGTGTCCCATGTCCTTCTCCCGGTTCAAAGCTACCTCTCCAACAATTTTTAGGCTAATCGCTTTAACCATCACGACTTTTTTTATATTTAGACGATTCATCTTTCATATTTCTTTTTGTTTTTATTGTTTTTAAGATGTATTCTGCTATTCGGGGCGAAGACAAACCCAACGAATCAAAAACCATGAAAAATGGTCCAACAGATCTCGAGTTATAATTGTTGTTACAAACCCGACTTTCTTTTATATATATAGATAAATTATGAAACTTATGTTTATAAAT